>JANPWX010000360.1:1124479-1153291 GCA_024734555.1 Trochalopteron elliotii
CAGAGCCAGACTAGATCCTAGATACGCACGGAGCCGTCGGCTCGACAAAACTCCCGCGGCTCCGAGTCAGGTGGGAGGGCTGGGCGGAGAGACGGCGGAGCTCAGCGGTGGAGCCGGGTCCGGTCCCGCCCGAGGCTGCACGGTGAGGGACGCGCCAAGCTGCCCACGGGTGCGCTGCCGGTGCGGAGCCTCCGCACCCGACCCCGATGGCACACACCGAGTCCCCCGGGCGGCACGCACCCCGCCCCGGGAGCTCCTGAGGCACCAGGAGCACTCTCCTCCGAGGAGCAGAGGTTTGCAAAGGCGGACCAGGACAGAGCCGGGGGCTGAGCGGACTCGTAGAGGGCAGCTCAGCAGGACGGGACGAGATAGAATTGGGCTGGCACCTGGGGATCTGCCCCCGCCCCGCTCCGTGCAGAGGCCGGGCCGGGATTTTTCCGTGTCTCGGGTGGGCGCCGAATCCAATTTGTCGGGAGTGATGCTGTAGGCGGAGATGAGAGGCAGAGCTAACGGGGCTTTTGCAGTGCCCGTGGTTGTGAGAGGTAAGAGATGTAACGGCGCCCTAATTCCCAGCATTTCGGCGGAAGGGTCGGCGCCCCTCACTCCCGGTGACGGGAGGGACGGGCGCCACGCCCTGCAAAACCGAGACGCCCTGGAGTTTTGCTAGACACCGGTGAACGGCTCCTTCCCTTGCCCTTCTCTGAAGGTAGGATAAAGAGCTTAAAATTTTGCCTCCCACAGAGACTGGCCGAACTCCGCAGCCGGCGGACCCGTTTGCGCCCCCGCTATAAGTGCGCGCATCCTGGCGCGTCCCCGCTCACCTGCGCGGCGGCGGCTCCTCGGCGGGGCTCGGCTCGGTGGCTCCTCGGCGCGGCCTGGGGCTCTGCGGGGCTCTGCCCGGTGGGTCACTCGGTGGAGCGGGTGGCGTGGGAGCCCGAAGCTACCCGGGAGTCCATAGAGAGAGAGTGTCAGATCCTGCCTACAAATTGCAGCAGCGCCGAGCTGTCTCCCATTTAAATGTCTGCCAGCTGAGAGCTGCTCTCCAAGCCCCTCCAGATCATTGGACAAGCGCCTCCAAAGCCCGTGTTATCCGCCCCTTTTAACACTTCCATAAACTTCCACCAGGGAAAGCTTTCAGTCATGCAGATAAAACACTCGACTACTTTCCTGTCTTCAGAGAATCGGTGCTAAAGGTCACCACCCCAAGGAATTGTTCCTGGAATGCACAGAAAATTCACATTTTCCATTCCCATTAAAGTATGACAGTTTAGAAGAATTAAATCCTATCCCCCTCCCACCGCCTCCGCCGCCCTTCCGTGCACGCCGGGCACTCCCCTGCCCATGAGCCGGCCGGGCGAGCGGGCCCGCTACGGGGAGCCCCTGACCGGCCTGCCTTGGCCGGGAGGGAGGCCGCCACCTTTGCGGCCATCCCTCTTACAAGTTCGCTTTCTGAGGTTCTACAGTATGCCGGGAATTTCGCAGCTTTGGAAAAAAACCCAACAAAACAAAACAACTCAGTGGTAATGTGTGTGTGCAGAGGGTGTTAAACCGTGACTCCCGATTCGCAGCCCCGGGTTCATGGCTCTGTATCACTGAGGGTTTGTTTTTTTGGAGGCGTGCGGGTTTTCTTTTTCTTTGGCCCGCAAGAGGCGAGACACCTCAGGCGTCCCGTCACTATCTCTTGGGGGTCGGGGGGCTCCTCAAGGCCTCCCGCGAGGGGCAGGGACGGCGAAGGAGCGGCACGTCCCGCCGGGGCCGAGCGCGGAGCCGTCGGGGTGGGGGCAGCGCAGCGCGGGGCAGGAGCGCTCCGAGCCAGCCCCTGCAGGGTCCCAGGGGCGCTCCAGAGTAGGCAGACATCGGCGGGGGCTGAGCGTTTGGCGGACCCAGCCCGTCCCAGCAGTAGCCGAGAACATCTCTCTGCCCTACAGATGCCCGAAGGCGTACCCCGAATCTGCGGACAGCGTCGGGCTGGGGGCATCGAGGTGCAGAGCCCTGGAGGGCGCAGGGGCCCCGCAGCGAAGCCTGCACTCCCTCCAGTGCCAGCCGGCCGCCCCGTCCTCCAAGTGCTCCAGTGCCGGCGCTCATCTCTTGCCGGGCTACCACAGTACGGGCAGGAGCAGCCTCTGAACCACGGGCTGACTTTGGGGCTTGCTAGTTAAACGGAGACTTTCTCAGCTGCCGCTTCCAGCTGCGGGCATCACGCAGCAGAAAGCAAAGCTGAGGAAAGCGCTGCCCGGGACACGAGCGCTGCAGGTGGTGCCGATGGGTCTGTGCTCTCCTTGCTGTTGGGCACAAGTTACTGTCCGTGAATCAAACCAGTCCTCGGTCACCAGCAGTCAGCACGCACCTTGTACCTGACAGGCCCGGATCTCACCTGACTAAGGTAGTTTTATTTGCAGACGGGGAAGACGAATTAAAATGAAAGGATTTGCTACATTAGGGATGCCGAAGCTAGGCAAGACGCCAAGTTCCTGACTTTCACGGTACTTAGCGGTAGCTTGCTCTTTGCTAAGACCGATGCTTGTCTTCCCTTAGTGCCCGAGTGCTTAGCAAGGTAATGAATTAGGCCCATTACAATAATTCACACATTTAGCAGCAACTTGTTAAAAAACCAATCACTTCAGACACAGGGCAAGTGGCCGTAGTGCGGTGGTAGGCGGCAGCGTGAGAGAGAAAATGAGCTGGTGTGCAGGAGCCACTGAAATTCAAAGACAATTAATAGGGGAAGGATTTCTGGTACAGAATTAAGCAAATGACATCTATATGTGTAGAAGGAGAGGCCTATGGAATTTGTAGGAAATTTTTGTTTGTTTTTAGTTCATAAAAGTGCTATTATTTTTATTTTATTTTATTTGTTTTTGACTAATTGATGTCCTTCCTTTCTGATTCCAAAGAAAAGGCCACAATTCCCACCTCTCAGTATGTTGACAGACTTTGTGCTCTTTCCCATTTTCTTCTCTGAAGCAGTGGTATTGAATTGAAAGGGTCTATTCACGTCTCTTCTGTCTCTGCTGCCCCGCGCTGCCCCCTCCCCAGGGGCACAGCTCAAGCACATGGGCGGTGCTGGAGGAAGCGCTTCCTGCGGCTGATGGGAGCTCCTCTTGGTGCCTACGGTGGCTCTGCCACTGCAGGCGCTTCCAGCACTGCTGCAGGCAGGCTGCCTCTCTGCTCTGCTTGTCTGGGATGTCATTTACGTGCCACTCTGGCATTGCCTTTCCTAGATGGTATTTCTGGGCAACAATTGCAGAGCAAGTATGTCCACTTAATGCCTTACTGCATTCAGGCATCTAGCCAGAGTTAGTGATCTGGAGTAGCTCTCACTGACTTAAAGCACCCTAGGAAACACTGGAGGAAGCAGTTCCTGGTGTAGAAGTTGTGTTCCCTCCTCAAGATCCGTCTTCCTCTCCTTGCAGCTGAATATCCTATACCATATCTTCTCATCTGTTCCAAGTATGCACTAGCAGCTTGGGTCAAGCAAGACAAGTGTTCAGATTTCTGTGACACTTGGAATGTAGAATTATTCCTGCAAGTATTTGCTTGCTTATTCACAAAAATACAAAAATAAATTGAGGTACCAACAAGATAAATAATTGCTGCTGTATCTGGACTGAATAAAGGTAGAAATTTTTTTAAAATTATTTTTAAAAGACATTAGAAAGATGTTACATCTCTTTATTTGTTTGAGATTGAGGGAGGCAGGGGAGAAAGATGTCTTTTCCCCTCATCATTCTTTCAGGTATCTGGAATAATTTCCAGCTTGGAAGATTTCTTTATTTCTGCTGGAATCTTTAATAAAACATTCCCTGGGTTTGCTCCAAAGCTTCAGCTGTGCTGGTTAGAGCCCAACCAAAGACTGGTTACAAAAGCACCCAGTGCTGAAAGGGAAATACTTCTTCCTCCTACCATACCCAGACTTGAAATTCTGTTGATTCTCATCAAGGCTTCTAATTGAAGCTGGAATACTCATGGGGAAATGTTTAATTATTTAGTATTAAAGAGGCCTATGGAAATCTGCATGTTTTTGTGGTATAGGTATAGGTTTGAGATTAAGAGCTTTAATGTCTTTGGATGGTAGTGGTGTGTTCTGTGAACCTGACTGATTGATTACAACTACCTACTTACTATTGGGTTTTTTTGGCTTTTTTTTTTCTTTTTTAATTTCCCATTTCTTGCTGGTATTCACTGTGTGAGTTGTTCTTTGTTTTAATGGAACAGTAAGAATTGTGTAAGCTTAAAAGAAGTGCTGTACTTAATTCTTGCAGAGAAAAATGTTATTGGGCTGAGCTCCTGTCAGCTGCTGCTAACTTTGAGTGCTACTCAGAGTATCCTCACTGCCAGGACAAGTTGACACCTTATTAAAAGCCTTTGCAGAGAATCCAAAACTCAGAGGGGCCAGACCTTCTTCTTGAGTAAACTGGAATAGTTTTTAATGACTCAGGGAGATGTAAGTGATCTATGAGAGCTGAGAACCTGGCCCTAATACACCTAGAAAGCCAGTATCTCTCACTCCTAGACATGTTCCACCAGGTCTGAAATAAGACAAGCTGTCTGACAGAGACAGTGCACATCTGAACTGCTTTGCTTGGTATTCTGAGCTCTTCTGTTAAGAAGAGAAAGGAGCTTGGTTTGTCTCACCAACACAGGTAGCTTTTCTATCCAAGCTGTAATGAGTCTAGAACCAAGCACTGACTCAGCTATTGCTGAGTTTCTGCTGGTGTGCACTGCTATCCTCCTGACTTGATGGGTAAGATGTGCAGTGTCTCAGAAGTGATTCATGACCTGGGGCCAAAGCAAGATGTTACCTAGTATGTGTTGTGTGGGCCATGCATGGAAGTGTCGTTACATTCCTGCTGAGGTGTGTGAGTCTCTTTGCTATACGTGGGAAGAACACTCCTTGTTTTGTCATAGAAAAGAACTGATACTCAAAGACCCCAGTTTCCTGTGGATTATAGATATATCCCAAAGTGATGGATAAAAACCTTCATTGAAAACCAGCAAGGAAAAGGGGGTTTTGCCTGTTATTTCAAACCTAAGTAGGCAAACAATAATAGCTGGTATTAGGTGAGGGAAAGAGCACGTTGGTTTCAAGACAGTATACTAACATACTAGGCCTGTTATTCTTGTGCAGGTACTCTGCTGTTTATTCTATTGCAGATGATTATATGAAAAATCCTGTAAGCATTGTGCATTCTGCTTCATATCAAGCCTTATAAAGCAGTACCAGAAAAAGCTGAGGTTATTCTGAATTGAGTTAAATTTCCTTAAAATATACTAGAAAATCAAGTTTAAGACTGTGCTTCACATTGGCAAAATTCTGTCTAATTAAGGAATTTTAATCTTTCTCTTATTTGAATTTTAGAATTAATGTCTACATGATGGACGTTGGAAAATACTTATTGAAAAAGCAGTATTTTAGATTTATGTAATCAGAACATCAACTTTTTAATATATAAATTTCCATCAGCTGAGTGAGAAAAAATAAACTAGAGAAAAGTGCTTGTTTTGGGGCCGGGGTTTTTTCGAAAATGAAGTAATTTAAGGGTTTTTTAACTTTCAAAATATTGCTTGATCTAGGAATAATTTGAAAATCCTCAGGATAGAAATCAAAACAAAAAATTAGTTCAAGAGAAAAGCATTAAGCATCTAAATAATTTAAAAGTTGTGTTCTGCTCTGAAAAGTATGGTGTCCTGGTATGCTCGAAAAGCTTTCTTGTTCAGCATATACTGCATGTAGAGACAGATTGTGAGCTTGTAATGATGTCCACACCTAGAAGCCATGGTCACCCACCAGCATTCCACTCAGCCATGTGCTGCAGACAGAGAACAAAAAATACATTTTCTGGCCTCAAAACACCTCCATACATAATACAGTCCATATGTGACTATTTTTCAAAAGCTATTTAGAAACCTTATTTTATTAGGATGAAGTTTGCTGAACAAATATAAACTTTCATGCCAAATGAAGAAATATCATTTGTCAAGCTAAACTTTTTAAACTCTTTTTCACAATTTTTGGATGCATCTTATGTATTTGATGACTATAAAAGAATTTGCCAAGAGAATGAAAGTCATAAAATTCTTCTGCCCTCGTGCATTTGCTTTTCTTTTTCTTTTGTCTCCTGAAGCTGTAGGAGGTGTTTGCTGACATGCTTTGCTTTCAGGGCACTTCTGGAGCAACGTGGTATGAGAAGTGACTCAGCTAAGCAAACTGAGTTTGTATGAACATCAGAAGCCCTTACAGTCTGAAACTGTAACCGGGAATTATGAAAAGAGGCATCTAAGGAGCCTCTTTTGTCTTATTTACACACCTCTCAATGTGTTGTTTACAGACATATTTCACTATATGACAGCTGTGAAATATAATTTCCAGTTATGCTGCAAAACTGAAAAACTCCCTTCCCAAATCTTACTGCATCCCAACATCTTAGACAGATTTCATACACTTTCAAGACATGAACAGATATCTCATGCACAGTTCTGGCAAAATAGTCCCTTTTACTTTTTTCTTGCTGTGATGAAAGGCAGCTTGTTGTGTGAGCACCTGTGTTTCAGGGAGTTACCTGTGGGGGATTCTATGCAACAGCCGTGGAGCACACAGAGTCAGCCTGGCAGGTAAGATAGGTACTGGGAAGTCAAGAGATCTATCTAGGCTTTTTTCCTGACTCACTTATGTCTGTAGTGAAACAAAAAAAGTAAGGGAGACAGGAAAGCTATTTTATTATGTAAGGAGATTTGCAAGGAGTTTATTTTGGTTTGTTTTGTTGTAGGTTGGTTTGGTTTTGGCTTTTTGTTCCATTGCACTCCTTTCAAAATTGAAATCTTATCTGTTCTTTTTGCTTTTTCTGGCAATAGCCATGTAAAAACAGAATACCAGATAAAAAAAATGTAGCTTTGCAGGAATGAGAGAGCTGAAGCTTTTTTTTTTTTGTCTGAGACAACAACTTAGGATTTCTGCATTTTATACTTGAAACCCAGTGTCACAAAAAATGGCTGCTATAGTACAAGAAGGAAAGAACTCTGTTAAACAGTTGTACTGCTGCAGCATCAGTTATTCCACTTCTCAGAGAGAATACTAATGGAGGTGGGAAGAAACAAAACTCTTCCTCACTGCCATTTTTATTTAGATGGTCTCTGTCAAGAAGAGGTATGAGAGAGAGAAGTTCACACCTTCCCCCCTGCCCCCCCCCCCCCTTTAATCCCTTACTCTGCAATCACACCACTGTTCTCTTGACTCCATTTCCCCGCCTATAAAACTGCAATAGGGAACAGAGTTTTCAAATGAATAATTTTGGCCTAAATCTTTAAGGCTGATTGGAACCAAACTTCTTGTGAAATAAGAAATTTATAAGAGGAGTTGAGAGTTCAACTTAATCTGGAAAGATAAAACATACCTTTTTTAACTTTCACATACTTTGTTGTCTATGTGCTTGAATACATCCATTCTGAGATTTCTAAATGCTTTTAATAGGGAAGAAGGGCTTTTAACTTCTGTAATTTTCCCCAATAAAAAGACCAAAAATGATATTTCCAGTGAACGAGCCAAGTTTCACTGTCGTGGACAAAAAAAAAAAAAGTTTAAGAATTATTTAACCAATTGTCTTTTCCAGTTGTCTTTTCCTAAAAGAACTGCTGGTTGACTTATATAATATTTTTACTACATACATATATGCAAACTGATAGTTAAGTGCTGTGGTAAGAAAGGTGGATTTGTGCACATACTTCATTTTTTTGCTGAACTTAGATTTGGACCTGAATCCTGCAGGGGCTTGCCAGACACTTGACTTTGTTTTCAGTGGAACTATTCAGAGTGTATTATGTGAAGCACACACAACAATCCAAGAGACCTGAGTCAGGTGAGCCTTGCTAAAAGACCCAGAAATAATTTATATATACCTCTTTCCCCTGTTAAAAGACTTTGTAGTTAGTGTGCATATTGAAATGCTAAACTTTATGGACTTCAGAATTAGAAATACAATAATAATAAAATACAAAAATAGTCTGTTTTTTAAAAATCTTCATGGTTACCAAAAATTTACTGTTTCAAAAATTGCCAAAAAAAAATCAGTTCTGGGAAACTACACACATGAGCCTAGGGCCAAATCTTTTTTCTTGATATTTCCAACAACTGCTCTGTTTTGCTTCTTCTGTTTCCTTGTCAGAAGGATCCTGTTTAGCTTGTTTGGCTAAGAGCAGTTGGGTATTTATTCATTGATCTCTCCTTTCTTGCATTTCTTGAATTCTAATTACAGGTTTTTTATTACTTTACTCTCCAAGCATAGCTACCATAGGCATCACTCTTCCATTTCTGTAGTGCTGTTCAGAACCATGGAAAGGCTGTCATCTTACATTCTGGGACTAACCACATGCCCAGCAGTTCTCCACTAGCTGCTTTCATTGGCAGTTTGAATGATTTCCCCCCCCCCCTCACAAATAACATGTGATCCAAAGTGCCTGAAAAAGTGTTAAGTCACTTGATGTTAGGCGAGATTTTGTAAATAGGACTGGGAGCAGTCCTCTAGGTGTTTGTAATTAATCAGGCTCCAAACACTTGGAGCTTTTGGATGCACTTGTAAAAAGTCTAAAAATGTAAACAGTTTTCTTTCCCCTCCCCAGGAAGTCTTAATGCACTAAAGACGTAAGGGAAGAAGTTAAATTGCCAGTGATCAAATCAATTACACTTCAGATCAGACTGTGGCAGGGCTTTTTGATTCTCAACCAGATGGAACTAGACTTCATGTGAAAGAGGTATTATTATTTCTTGTCATGGTTTCAAAATGAACATAGGAATTCATAGTAACAAAAAGACTTTTTTTTTTTTTAAATATACTAGAACAGTTAGAGGAAAGATTCCTTGGGAGCTGATGTCACTGAAAGTTATCAGACACACAAGAAATTCATCTTAGCCATTTCTTATTCTTCTGATCTGACAAGAGAGAGCAAAAATGAACAGGATATTCTCCTGTGCTGCAAGGCAAAGTAGAACCTCCCCTTTTTTAATACAGTAAATTGTTGGATTCAGAGTTTATGGGTTCTTTCGCTGTCCCTTTCTTATAAGCTGAAGTATTTAAATTAAGAAAGCTATGATGTGAAAACATACAAGAGACAAAGTACAGTGTTTTTTATCTTGATGTAATTAGTAATTGAGATAAATTCAGATGAGGGCACAGGCTATCTGGAGGCAGAAAGCATTTTTTTATCCTGTAGAGATAGGACAACTTGTTTAGAAAGCCTCTGTGCATTGTGAGGGGAGGTGACTGCTGTAATCAGGTGTAACAAAACCACCTTCCCAGGTGAAAAAAACCCACCATAACCAAATGTGATTAGTTTGTTTCTGATTTAGAGAAGTACTTTGTAAAACCAGGTACTTTTATGGTTTAGTCTTTTCAATCCCAAGTGAAAAAAACCACCATAACCAAATGTGATTTGTTTGTTTCTAAATTAGAGAATTACTTTGTAAAACCAGGTGCTTTTATGGTTTAATCTTTTCAATCAAATTTTTTGTTTGATCTGGACTCCAGATCCCTCTTGCTTTGAGTACACCTCCACCTGCCTATGTAAAAGCTTTGAAATCCCCTTCAGTACATGGAGGTGCGTATTTTAATAGGGCAAATTCCACCTGAAACCACCTTGAGGAGAACTATTCGTGCTGGTGTGGATAAAAAGATTGTGCCTTAACTTCAGTGCTGAAAATGCTTATAATATGACACATCTTGCTATGAGGAGATATCATGTTAGCAGCACTAATGGAGCCCTGTAGGCTCACTGGAGCTTTTGGTCAGCAAATCCCATACATTACAATGATTGCAAGATTAAATTTGTCACTGGAATGCTAGTAGTGAGTAAGGAAGTGGAGTTTTTAAATGCTTCCTTTTCAACAGATGCAAAATGATCCAAAGATATTTTTAAAATTACTAGAACAAAGAATGCACAGTCCAGCACATGAACTCTTGCTGGTTTCCAAGTCTTGCTAAATGTAACATTCTTCCAAGAATTTGGGTAGCAGCTAAACACATCTAACTTTCCTGAAAAAAAACCCAATGCATAAAAAGTGAGTGAAAGGAGGCTGGTGGTGTTTCAGGAATCAGAAAAGAAAAGGTGATGGTGTCTGTCTGCTCACTGGAGGTGTTCAAACCAGCACCTCCAGAGGTGCAGCCTCTTAGCCACCAGGCTGCAGCCTGTTTGTGTGAGACCTGCACCTCCCCTGCTGAAGCTGTTCAGCAATTCTGAAAACAATTAAATCAAGACAAGAAGCCAAAATTAGCCATCTGCTCAGGAGGATGGGGGTGGGTGGTTGCCTTGGTTTTGCCATCTCTCAGACTACTCTTGTATTCTTATCAGGTGCCTGCCTAGCCACCCAAACACTACTTGAGGACTAGCTAGAGCCCAGTTACCCTGTATTTCCTTGTGTTCAGCCTGTCATGTGAACCACTAAGTGACAAATTTGTGTTCATTCTTGATCGCCTTCTCTGGTGTCATTAAAGCTTTGATTCTTTTGCCATAACTCTTACAGACTTTTTTTGTTTTTTTAATTAAACTGTTTATGTCTGCTGTGGTATTTTGTGCAATGCCTGGTCCTGTAGACCTGTTTGAGATGAGCAGTTGCCAGGCTTGTTCCCTCAGGGAATACAGGGGAGGAATTACCAAGTTTGTGGATTCAGGCTGGCTTTAGGACTGAGATAGATGTAGAGCTGTACAGGTTCGGAGTCTCAAGCAGTCCTAGGCATGTATAGAAGTAGGAGTTCAGGAACCTGAGGTACATGATTACAGAAAAACAGCTATGTGTAGTCATTAACTGCCTGAGGAATCAGGAAAGAGAGGCAAGGTTTGAGGAGCAACTGCTTGGGCTTTGATATTTGCATTGGATACAAGTCCAACTGTGGGTACTTAGGCCTTTACTGGAGCCAGCACTTAACTTCTTTGCAACTGTTCACCCATCTTTTAATTGAAAATTATTCCCAGCTTTGTAAACCTCCAGATCGAGAACCTCCAGATGCACAACAAAATAGACAGAAAATGTTTTTTACAAGCAGCTGATATTTTAAGATAGTTTATGAAGGCCGTATCTTCAACTTTGTGGATAATTCTTGTTCTTTTAAAGGCTTATAGGTTGCTGCTGAGAATGTAAAAACACAGCAGAAAATAGTCAGTGTGATTAGAAATTAGAAAATAGCCTCAACTACTAATTGATGTATTTTTAACTGAAAGAAATGTTTATCATTATGGCACATATTGCTTGCCTGCCGGATAGCTTTGCACTCAAGAGAGTCCCTGAAAAGAAGTCTTCCAAGACACCGTAACTTCAAAGCAGTAACCACCAGAAAGGCTGCAAGCAAAGCTAGAGACACTGTGGGATTAGCAGGATGAAGCTTCTAATGCTATAAAGAATTAGAAGCAGGACATACTTTTCTGCTTTTTTAACTGTGCACATATAAGTTACCCACACATGCAAAGAGTCCTGTGTCAGCTCAGTCATAGGATTTGGGAATTCAACCAATATCCAGGGTCTGTGCATGAACTATGACAGCTGGGCTTATCTGTTATAACAATGACTTTTAAAGAATTCACTTAAGTTCCTTTTTTTTGTAATTTGCTCAATGGTTCATGCAGCATTAAAAATAGGTTTCTTCAATTGCTGTAACACAGCTTTCAAGCCCATAAATCCTACAGCCATTGGAATTCCACTTGTTGGAATCAAAGTTTTGCAATTCTCTTAGTCACTGTTTGCAGCATTGTTTAAGAAAGGGAAAAAAAATAACCAATGGTGAATTATGAGTGCTTCTCTGGATGGCCTAACCTTCTCTTTCATGAATCTGTTTTGTCCATTTAGAAATATGTCACAGTGTGGTATTTTATATTTCCAGTGTAGAAAGGTGTTCTCTACTGAGCTGAGGAATCAGGACCACATTTCCCCATACAGCCTATCCCACTTGAATTTCAGCCACTTTTAGAAAACTTTAGGGCACTAGAATATAGATATTGCACTGAAAGAACTGTTAGGGTTTGGGGTTTTTTTTTGTTTGTTTGTTTTGTTTCTCAGAATAAAGAATTAGTTAAAAGATGTTTGAATTCAGCATCAAAGCCATATGCACCTTCTGTGATCTAGCAAATATGCCCAGACCCAAAAATCCCTGTCATCTGTAATGGAGATCTTTAGTGGTTTCCAGGAAAGTAACATTGTCGTATGGTGGTTAGGTTCAGAACACAGATCTGGAGTAAAAGGGGTCAGTGTTTGTACATTTAATGATCTCTAGCTGAATGTCACTGGTTAGGGAAGGAGGGAAAGTTTGAGACTAGTAACAAATAGCACATTATTTTTTTTCTGTGCTTCCTCTTTTGCCTCAGTTTACCATAAAATTCAGCCACTGACTCCCACCACTGCTTTTCTTGAGAACAGCGTAGGATGAAGAAACACAGTGATTAAATGTAAAAGACAACCATGCATTGCATTAGGAGCTGCATTCCGTAACAAAACCGTGTTTTGGTAACAGGAACTACAGACAAAAATTAAGAAGAGGTGATTCAGGTCTACCTAATCTTTAAAGTCTGAAACCATTCTCAATTCCTACCATCTCTTACTCTGCCCCACATACAAATACAGACCTCATTAATAAAATGTGATTTTTTAAAGCTCTTTTAGTTCCAGTTGATAATGCTAGTGCCATGACACTCGTATTTAATGTTTGTTATGCTCCCATGTGTTGAACACATGGTCAGCAGCTCTCCCAACCATCAGGATTCATGTAATCACAGCAAAGCAGCCACCATAAATAAAGCAAACGTGACAACTGAAACTACATTATTTCCTTCTCATGGTAAACTAGGATGATGAACTGGAGCTCAATGCCATTCTTCACCTAACAGCAAAAGGCTTGAGCATGGTAGACCTCGGCCATAAGCGTACTTGGAGAATGGTTCTTTTGACCTTTTCATTCTCTTGTATCTGAAAATCTTGGCTTAGTTCCCAATCCTATGGTAGTCAGCCACATTCGTGAGTGGTAGGTACCTTCGTGATGGCAATTCCACATCCTTGGCTTACAACTGTTTTTAGTTTTATTTAGTTTGCATGTAAGCAGGTCACTGTCAGTGGCTGGACCCTTCAAGGGAATTTGTTCTTTGCTCACGGTTGGAATCTGCCATTGACCCTAGGCATTGCAAACTGGCAGAACTTGTAAGGGACACAGTAATTCTTTATTTTAAAAGTACACTTCTTCTTTGAGATAATTCCTGAATATGATTCTTTTTATAAGTGTATTGAAGGTAATTGCATCAAACAAATCTGAATTTTTAAGTGTATGCATATGTATCCATATGGCAGTGGAGTCAATGTGTTGTGTTGGGTTTTTGTTGTTGCTGCCTTTTCTTTAGGGCATATCACATTGCCATCCTGTTTGTATCAAGCATGGCAGAAATATAATTCAATCTAATTCTCAGTTCCATTAGCCTGAAAGGTTGGATTCAGGGGTCTCAAAATTGGAAGATAATGTTCTCTCCCTGATAACCTTGATAGCTTCTGGCTTGGATGGAGAGGTACCTTAAATCCTACAGATAGTGACACTTGGCTGAGAAAACAGTGAACGTACTCATCTCTCTTGTGGATCATCTTTTGGAACTGTCCCTTCCTTGGACATCTTAAATTTTCATGGGATTGTGCATCCTCTGAATCTCCCTTACCTTGCCCTTCTCCTTCCATAAATCTGAGTGTGTGACTTCAAAAAACTGAAAAGTTGCCTTTAAGGTCTTTGTCCTACAGACCCAGGCATTCTCTGTTTGCATCAAAAAAGAAGTAATTGCATAAAAATTATATCACATTATCAGTGGTAGAGCATTACAGATGAGGTGAGAACTGGTTTAGTGAGCTTACCAGCAAACCAAGAGTCTGGAAGAGTCCAAGTCTGGAAGAGTCCAAGTTTGTTTTGGGTGGATGGTGTTAATGGGCTCCTTCCAAAAAATTTGAATGTTCAAAAATTAGTTTTTTTTCATGTACACCATGAAAATGAAAACAAAACCTTTTCAACACTTCCACAGAGCTACTGTTTAGAGGCCTGATTTGAAAGAAAGTCTCCTCTTCATCGTGAAAAAGCTGCTTGTCTTCTTTGGTAGTTATCTTTCTGCCTGTGCCCTTCCTCAGTTTAACAGATAGTATAGGCTTAATCACATTTTGATAAAATAAACTTCAGGTCAGCTTTACTTGCAGTCCTGTGACTCTCAGGACTCTGACATCAGAGAACTAGTACCCAGCTTCTTTGGATGGCTCCCGAATTGCTGCATAGATAGCAGCATGGTTTTATTGCATTTGGTGAATGCCAATGTGCCAACAATTAGAAGCATATCATTATTTCCCCTCCTTAGCAATTCACTAAGCACTTTTATATAACTTTCTTCTGTGGGTTAACATCTTTGTATTTTTTACTAATAAGTTTATTATCAGACTGTATTATGTTTTAAAAAGTGTACTACTGTAAAAGTGTGTGTGTGTGTGTGTGTATGCACATGCACCGCCCAGAGTAAGTTTTGTGCCACAAATCAAATACTTTCATCAGTTACACAGTGCTTTTTTTAAACTAGAGTCATAAATATTTCTTTACCAGACAAAACCAGTGTTTCAGGGCAATACAGTTTATTTTGTATAGCTTCCTTCAAGCACACTGTGTCTCTAATGCGTTAGAGGTAATTAACAGACTTGCAAATTTTAAAATACTCTGAAAGGTTTTAATTTGATGAAAATTCTAAATAACACTATCAATATACATGCTCCTTAGTTCACATGCATCCTAAAGGTAAAAGGGCAATTACACCTGTGCAGCTATTTACATTATTGTAAGTATTGGTTTAGTGAACTCTGAGTGAGGAGGGATATTGGTGTCTTTGTTCATTGATTCTCAAAGACCAGCACTGTGATTATTCTGTTTAAAAAACTACATATACATGTTTGGACTATTGGAACAGTAGGAAGGACAAGGATTTTTGCTTGGTCTTTTTTTTTTTTTTTTTAAGCAATGGGGGACTAGCCAATCCCAGTACCAAAAGACAGCTCTACCATAAAACTGAAATTAAGAGTAATTAATATCATTATTGTGGTGCAATAGCTATATTTTATTAAAATTTCACAATAGTACTGCTGAGTCTTCCTGGTGAAGCACTCAAACTGCCTGATGAACTCAGCAAACAGCTGCTCGCCACCACGCATTTGACTTGTTCCAGCAGACAGTTCCTGTAAAGACACATCATTGTTTTGTGCAGTGTAAAGACTTTTATTTTTTTCTTTGCTTGCATTTAAGGACAAAACCAGGTCTGAGTTGTGGTATTTTTCCTTTGCCTGCACTGTGCAGATCTGTTATACACAGGAGGGCAGCTTCTCTGGCCACACGCAGTCCACATGCAGCCTGCCGGGTATCCCCTGTTCTGGCCAGTTTGCAACACTGGATTTCACATTCCCACACAGGGTTGGAGTGACCTGGTGTGCTTCACAACATTGCATGTGGGATTACTGATACTATTAAGCAAGCAATGCTTCTTTGCCCTTCCCTTTTCAAGCCCCCTATTTACTGTACACACCTGCTTTTATTATGCACTTGTCCTTAATAAGGGCTTAAAATATTTAATAAATTGCCATCATGATTGTTTCATTTTTGCAATTCAAAAGGATTTTACTGGAGTTATAAGGACAGAATGTAACTCAGATTACTTTAGAAGTATCAATGGAACAGTCAAGGATCTGAAGAAACACCAATTTCCTAGGCATGGCAGTCCAGCCTCCAACTGCCTGGAAGCCTTGTAGCTACACCAGTGGCTGGCAGCAGGGTTAGATGGAAGGAATGACCATTTCACAGACCCTGGGCCACTGGACATGAGCAGGTTTTAATATCAGATTTATATATATTTATACTCTTCATTGTTTTTGGAGCAATCGTTGTAGCTTTGCAGCTTTCAATAACTGTGTGAAGACTAAGCGGGAGTGCAGATAAAAAGAGTAAGGTTAAGACACAGAGAATGCAAGTTCTGTCACATGGAACAGCTAGATTGTTCCCATCCTGTTCCAGTCACTGGAAGCCAAGGGAGCTTTGTGATTCATAGAAATTCCTCATTTCTGTGTCATGTGTGAGTATAAATCCCACTTCATGACATATTATTCAGTTTTCAAGATTTTTTAGAAAGGAAATATGATGAAGGACATGATAGTCCATTCCAAAATGTTAGAATTTTGCAATCTACCCATAAATGGCGTATGAGGGCAAATTCTCTATATACAATTTATTACAAGTTACTAAGTGGTGGGACAAAAAAAGCAAATGCCATTGACAGTCATATTTGTGCCATCCTGTTAACTTTAATTTTATGTATCTAGAAACCTTAATTTCTTACCTGTTTTTTTTTTTCTTTTTTTCTAAGAGGCCATCATTATTTTACTGTGTCCTTCTATAGGATGGCAAGGGCAACTACTTTTTTTCCCACCAATTTGTAATATTAGCAGTAAACTAATGCTGTTTTCCATAATTCCAGTGCTCCATTCACATGGCTTGAAATATTCAGGTGTATTCTCATCTTTCAGAAAGGGGGAGCCCTGGAATAGAAGGTCCTTCAATCTCCTAGGGGCAGAAAGGCTTCCCAGAACAACTTCAAGAAATTTAAGCTTCCCAGAACAACTTCAAGAGCAATGATAGCTACCAGTGTTATTAGAGTAGCATATTTTTTCAGAAGATCAACTGTAATGACCTTCATATCCTGGATTTAGATTCAGAGGTTGTTGACACAACCTTATTAACACAGACAAATGTCTCCATCTTTACTTACAATTTAACAACATTATAATGCACAAATGCTTCAGTTACTAAGACAAAGAACAGCAGGGGAGATTAGTTTTCACATAACAGTTCCATTGATAAGGAAGGAAGATATTCAAGTGTTCAGGAAAGCTGTGGGCATGGAATGATTAAAACTAACAGAAAAATATTCCAGTGAATACAGTCAAAAAGCAGTTCTTTAATTTTTAAATTTGCACAGCAATAACAGAGACAAACGAGCCTCTGAAATATTTTGGAAAATGTCACTTTGCAAACCTTGTAGATTGCTCAAATGTTTATTAAAATGGACCAAAAGCCAAAATTCTCTGCGTAAAATAAATACTTTGTCTTTGCTAAGTAACAATATTTGTGAACAAAACATAAAACTATAATTTTCATGTGTCAAACATAGTAACATTTAAGATTAAATGTTGGAGTCAGACTTGGCATTTTTTTTCATCTTCCTATTTACAAGCTTCTCATTAAGACCATTTACCTCACATTAGCTATCAAAATGACTAACATTTTTAAAGTTTGCTCTGTGACTAAAATAAAAACAACAGAAATGTCCTTTCACCATAACTTAACAAAAAGCAGAACCATACTTTTATCATCTAGGAGAACATGCTGTTATAAATACAGCTGGTTTTCATCTACAATTATATAAATAACAAGCATGCTGCCATTCACAAGGATTTTAATAGATGATTATATGTAAGCAATATCATGATCTAGAAGAGGATGGCATGAGTTTTTATCTTTCATTTTTATTGTACTTATTTAGGATCTTTGTCTTCATCTGAAAATTGTGGAACAGACTTCTTTGCTACAACATTATCCAGTCGCTGTCCTTGCAGATACGGGTTCACACTCTGAAAAAGTTTAAAATTATTTAAACTTATTAGAAACAAGGAAACAAATAAAAGGTAACCAGGATTAGTGAACATATTTACATATTAGTGAACATATGTGAACATATTTCTTATCTGTCAGATATTTACAGAGCTGGGATAAAATTGCTTCCAGGGATTAAATCTAAAAGTCAATCAGTGTTTTGTTTCTAATTTTTTTTTTGGCACAAGTATTTAATTCAATCCACTGAAAAGAATACAAGTGAAGGAGGACTATCAGGAATATAGAACAATCTGAATTAAACACTACCTTTTTGCTCCACTCCTTTTCTCAGCAGAGAAGCAGCAGCAATTCTAACTCCCTAATTCTTGAGGCAGGACAGAACTTGTTAGAGAAGTACAGGTAAGCTTTAGTTTAAATCACTGGCCCCTGGGATACGAATTAGAGACCACAATACCATTTACAAAGCCTCTTGTTCAGCCTGTCTCCTCTCCAGGAAACCCCTCCTTGCTTCCTCTCTCGATGCCGAGATAAAAAACTGCTGGCAAAGAAGCAGAGCCAAACAAGGTTTTGGCATAGAAAATGGCTCTTGTAGAGAGAGAAGAAGGGAATGCTGGAAAGAAGATTCCTGGAGAGGGTTTAACTTCACTTTGCACCATGCAAGCAGCACAATGTGAGGCTGAAGATGAACAGATCCTGTCTCAAAACTGCAAGGAGATCGTAGATGGAGTAACATGGAAAGCCTATGGTTGAATTTACCCATACCAATGGAGTAAAGTGTATTTACTGCGTTTGCAAGTGACAAGCAGTTCAGTGGAGCTTCAGTATTAAGTATCATTTACACCTGCTTTCTGGCCTGTTACAGTTTCAGTGTAAACAAAATTCAAGTGTATGTTGTCTCCTTCACACAGATACAGTTGAAAATTCTAGCATGAAGGTTTTTGATGCTAATAAAAACAACTGTTTGTCTGAGGATAAACTTCAGAGGAATGTGAATTTTCTAGTATCTTCTGATTCTTCTCAGGCTGACTGTCACAGAAATTACTTTACGTGAGATATTTCTGTGCTTCTTTCACCAAAACTTAAGAATTTAAAAAAAAACAATAAAAAACATTCAGAATGGGCATGAAATATTTATTTTCAGCTATCCCAAGTTTTTGTTGAATCTCTGGAAGACATTTGGGGTTTATTTGTCTTCAAGTTTAAGCCCTTGGGTTTCTCCAGATTTGTGGATGCTATCATTAATACTTAGTCATAGCCCTTTTGCTTACTTCTGTTGGGTTTTGGGTGTTTTGCCTGCTGCAAATGAAAACATAAAAATATTAAGAACCAGAAATGAATGTGGAAAAATCCTTTAAAATAAACTAACTACAATGCTTTAAATTGTTAGAAATAAGACGTATGTAAATTATTTGTTTGTGTTTGTTTAAAGAAGTTCTGTTTAATGTTAATTTAGTGAAATTCAACAGTTGCATGAACTTCTAGGAATTATTTGAAGATTCCTAGGAAGATTAATTGGTCTCTTTTGGAATGGTACTTGCTTGCTACTTTTTTGAAATAAAGTAGAAGAGAATGAGACTACGTAAAATCTTGAATCCCCGTTAACCAACAAAAGAAAACACAAAATGTAATGCAAAATGCTTTGGCTGATTTGACTGAAATATGTTTAATCCTTTGCAGCTGTGTAGCAATTCAAGTTCTTGAGCACCTTTGTACACAGCTGTGAGCCCATGGCAACTTAGTGATCACAGAAGTGGTCCTGACACTTCTGGACAGGGCTGTCTGCAAGGCTAGAATTTTAAAAAATTGCTAATAGGAATAGGAAGAATTGCTAATTAAAATTAGCTGTCACTGTAAACCTCCTTGTCTCACAGTGTGAGTGCCGCAGAGAAGCTAACACAGAGCAAATGGTGAATACATCCCTTTGCTACACACACTGATGATGTGCATGCATGCTTGCATGTGTGCTTAAAGGGGTACATATAAATATATGAATGTACACACATGCTTAGAAGATGGGGTTTTCTAGACTCCAGGAATGCTCTGTGACTGTTTCACTATAGTCTTGTATAGACACAACAGGGTTACTACCTACACTTTTACACAGGACTTGTTTTACCCCAGATGGGGACATTCAGATGCAAAAAAATCATTCTGTTGCCAGATCTCAAAACCATGTCTGTGCAGAAAGGCATGGAGGAGTGGCAGGGAGCACAAAAGGCAGGAGGGGAATCCAGTGGACTTTCTGATTTCTAGAAAAACACACTCTGCTGCTGACAGGTCTAGGTTACTCTTGTGCTGATAAAGTGGAAATTCTGAATTGTTCATTAAAGCATTAGTAATCATTACAGTATTACCCTAAAATAATTTTAATTATAAGGAATTTAGCATTAAGTGACATGTCGGTGCTGGGAAAATAAGTCTGCTGTAAAGTAATTCACCTTCAAAATTCTGGGCTACCCCTGGCCACCTAACTGTCAAGTACTTATTTTGTATCCAGTTATGTCAGTCAGCTCACAGAAAGAAAATATTATTTTTTCTTTTTTTTTTCCCTCGTGTATATATTGCATGAATTCTATTTCAACATGCTGTTCTAGCTATTAAAAATATTCTGCTGAACTATTTCCAGAGTGAATTCTACTTACTTAAAAATAAATTCAAGTGCCAACCATTCTTTACTTTTCAGCTAACAAACTGAAAAATCAAATGTAAGCATGGAACAGACACTAAACTCAGGTCAGATCATTAACTTATAGTTGAAGTGTCAACTGCCAGTGATGTCTGAATCAGGAAGAAATCAAACTATCTTCTCCCTTTCTAGCAAAGACCTAAAGTTTGAGAGGTAATAAATAAATCATCTTCGCTTATGCTTGTTATTTTAAATTATATTTACTTCATTTACAATATAAACTGTGCTGTCATATTTTGAAAAGCTACTTTCTGGCAGAGAGCTAGACTTTTCCTTTTTGTAAAAATAATACACCAGCAGCAAAGCTAAAGACTTTGACTGTTTCTGAAAGTGATTTTTTTTAATAAAAGAAAGGCTTTTACCAAAAAAAAAGAGTAGTGAGGCAGACTGTGCAGAATCTCTTTATGTGGATTGCCTTCCTTGTTACAGCAGCAGAACAATGAGAGCCCTTTCATCTTTGTCTTTCAAACAAGTGGGACACAGAGATAGGAGTTTCATTTGAGGTAGGTCAGATAAAGAACCACCTCTACTGTTATTTACACCCAAAAAATGTATTCACACACATAAATAGTGGTAATTAAATTTACTAATATTTTTAGTAGGAAATTTCAAATTCTGTTAGCGAGATATTTAAATAATTTTAAATGGCTTTAAGCAAATAGAATCAATTTTAAAAGACAGATAATATGAAGTTTTATAATGTTCTACACTTAATGTATCTTCTGAAAGTAAGAGGCTATTTTGAGAAATAAATCTTGTACCTGGTGTTCAGTTCTGAAGCTGGCTATAGTAGTTTCTCATAGAGAGTCCCTGTCTTCACACATAATCTAAAGTATAATATGAATGCATCAGACTGTGTCTTTATTTTAACAATATGGTTTTAATTTTTATTAGGTCTCTAGATTATATAGGGGCTATGAAATATTCCAATAGTTACCCTCTTTCTTCTTTTTGGACCACCATTGATTTTCTCAAAGAGTAAATTCTTGCTCTGGAAGGGAAAAAAAAACCAACACAGCCATCAAATCCATTACACTCTTCTATTAAAATACTAATTCTGCTATTAAATATTATCAAGTCTACAGGAGTGTGTAGTTTTATGGGAGATATAAACCACAAATAAGTATTAGTGTATTCCTACTAGTATTTGCAGTTCTTCAGGAGCAGTCACAGTCTTATCAACAATTTAAAAGCCGTTAATTTTCCACTATGTGTTATCCCCCGTGTTCTGGCAATAAGTGCTTCAAGTATGTGCTGTATAGTCTGGATGTTCCCCATCATGTGATGCATGGTAAAAATACATAAATACTTTTTTCTTGTTTTTAAGGAAAGTCAGAAGGAAAAAGAAAAATAAGAATGCGAGGGAGAGGAACCAGGAGTCCTGCCTCTGGTTTATGTTTCTATGCATTTGAGGTGACACAAAAACAGGAGCAAAAAATATTTGCTTTACAAGGGATTTTCTAATTCCTTTTAAAAACAGAAATAGGCGTCATTCCTACTGTTTTGTTGTCTTTGCTTATTCCCTTCCAGATATCAACACTTCCCAGTGCAAAGTTCTGCTGAAAGGAGTTCAGCGCCAACTCTTCCTTTGTTTAAGTAGTGCCCTCAATAAAGTTTCTAAAAACCATTTGGTCTATAACATTTTTAATGGCAAGCCTTTTAAAAACTGCCAGAAACATCTTGGCAGAAGAGAAAGTTATGATGATGAGAAAAGAAAAAAGAAAAAAAAAAAAAAAACAACACAAAAAACCCTCTCTGACCATAGTTTACATAAGTGCATCCACATATTGTTGTATTTCTTATAAGTAGTGAATTCTAATAAAGTTTGGAATAACACACACATGTTCAACACATTTTGTTTCAGTTCCATGTTATGAAGAAAACCAAAACCAAACCCTAACCTGAAAATGGAAGGAGAGAAGAATTACATGTATAAAAAGCAGAAGACTATATAAACAAGGCCATTAATTCTGCTATAAACAACTGACCTAACATTGATTATATAAATAGAAAGTGTAATTCTAGCACGAGACAAATTCACCAAACACTTCTAACTCTCTCTGCAGCCTTGGTATGAGAAAAAACAAACATTTTCAAGTGTTACAATGAAATCTGCCAAAATTGTCTGTTTTGTACTTCTTGTGTTCATTAAACCTCAAATTCACAAGGCCTATCACTTGTCCAACCTCAGTTATTTTGTCTGAACTGCTCAAAAGGGAACAGAGATGAAGTTGGCCAAGGGGAACATTCTTGGCTAGCCATTTATGCAAACTCACTTCAGGAAAACTTAAATTTTACATTTTAAAGAAACTCAAGGATGCATGAATTATTCTCCTTAGGAAAGAAAGCACCATCAAAGCTTCTCTTTGTAAAGCATTTGACCTCATACTTTCATGAGTGGAAAAAGGGTGTTTCTGAAATAAAAGGAATTTCATGGACTACTGGAGCTACCATTTGTGTCATTCTGAAGAATTCCTGACAATTGAACTGTTCCTGCTCAAGGAAAACATATTTTGTTTAGTCTGTTTGAGAATGTTTTAAGACCCTAAGTACTACTGTAGCATTATGTGGAGTACAAGGCAAATATGGTTGTGGAGCATGAGTTACGAACATATTTGTATGATAATAGCAATGCTGAAAATATGTTCCACTGTGTAATGGTTCGACCTCATCAGCCACCAAAATCTGCCCAGGAAGCATTCATCCTTCACTGAGAGGTTGTTAAGAATGAAGGCACAGAGTTTTCTTCAGTTAAAGATACACCTTATGCAGAGACATGCTGCATGTGATCTGCTGCTTTTCCCTCACTGCTGGAGCTTCCTTTGCATCCTCTTGGCTACTTGGATTAGAGTACTACAGGCTGGGATTTGGGTGGAAAAAAAATCAGAAGCTAAAATGCTTTCAACCAACAAAACATGTAAGAGGTTTTTAGATTTGATTTGTAAATCATATACTGTAAATTATCTTTGTGCAAGTCTTTCTGGATGCCAACAACACTTGTTCAAACCATCTAAAGAGCCAGTTTGCAAGATGCAAGAAAGGCACGCTGAAAAAGTGTCTGTGTCCTAGTAGGAAAAGTCTGAACTGGGGAAAACCCTAAAATCTTAGAAACTATAGTTGTACGCAGAGATACAAAACTCCAAAAGTCATTCATCCTACTATTTCTGCTGTCTCCTCTGTGTTTTCCACATATGAGGAGAGGGGAGGAGAGTATAAGCCATGGATCTTACTCTATAAACAGAGTCTGTTCCAGAGACTTCTCACAGGCTAGCATATTGATATATGGAGTTGTCCCAAAGACAAAAAATCTTCCCCTTTCTTCCCACTCCTGACCCAGTATATATTTATTACAATTTATATATTTGTATCTGCAGATGTATTAGCAGTATTTACACGTAATATTTAGCATCTACATAACCCTACACTTTGCTGCACAAAGACAGCTTCTAAACTTGGTTGACCTTTATAAATTGTGTCTGTTATTCACAGGATACTGCAGAGGTCCCACAGCTTTGCAAGCATAACTGTTTATCACCAAAACAAGCCAATCAACCAATCTGTTTCTGTCCCAGTAGGACAAGCAGGTCCTTTTTTTCTGACTTGCTAATGTAATCTGGGTTTTTCTGTGGTTACACTAAGCAATGCATGTTGGCTCCTGGAAAGGACAAGTCACTGGGAGCTGTAACACTTCCTCAGCCACACAGTGGTAGGAAAAGGCTGGGGAGAAGTTCCTCCAAGGGCTAGGAGCACATGCCAGCCTCCATGGGTCCAGGAGACGCTGGCTGCAAGGGCTGCAGCTGGTGTTGACAACCTGATGCCCACTCAGCTTGCAAGAGCTGGTGGAAACACAGTCTGTGAGCACACAGTCTGTGAGCACAGAGCCATCAGCCCCTGGGCATGCAGTCCCAGGCTCTTCAACAGGAGAAGCAGGAACAAACTGTTTGTGGGCAGAGGGAATTTTAGGTGCTGGGGGCAGCTGGAGGATGAGGATGCACACAGTTACCCTCTGGGCAGCCCACAGCCAGCAGTGTTGGTTGTTTACAACTTAATGCAGCCAGCAGTGAGTGCCCTAAGAGATGTGATCTCTTCAGAGAGATGTGATTCAGCTCTGCTTTATAAGGTCTCAAACAGCTCATTTTTACAGTGGTTACCTGATTTTCCCAGAGAATTAAAAATAAAAAACCCAACCACAAAAAGATACCACTCTATTTATCTTTTTATCATGTAGTAATATGCAAGTAGGAGATGATCAGGGCTATTCTCCTGGATCTGGGCAGTACACTTGCTCGTGCTCATCCACAGCTGTTTCATCTCTAATTAAAAAGATCTGGAGTTGGCTAAATTGCTAGATATGATTACAGTTTAGTACCTAAGAGTGTTTTAATCCATACATGAGCAGCTTTTTCCCCTGGATTAGTAGTGATGGATGGAGATACAAAAAAGCCCAGGATTCACTAATGATTTACTATCATTTATTAAGTATATATGTTGCTGATGACAACACAGTATACGTATTGCTTGATTCTGAAATATTGCCATAGGCCAAAGATTTACAGAAGTGCTTTTGTAGTATTCAGAATGGTATTATGAAAGTAAAGTACTCATGAATAGTAAGAAAACTAACAGTCTTATCTGGCATAAATAAGAAAGTTCACCATCTGGTGTTTTTTAAATGAAAACCTTTGATGGTAATTACTTAGAATGCAACAAGTTTCCAGAATTTGGATTTTTGGCATGATTCTCTCCAGAAATTTAGCACTCGCATAAGTAATTAAGACTATAAATCTTACACTGGTTTGATTAAGATGAATCATTGTCTTAAAATTACAGCAGCAGAAGAGACTGCCAAACATGTCCATTTATCGATATATGCTTGCAGAGCACTCGTTAGTGCAATCTTAAGTGAAGCGTTATAACAATGTAAGATGAGATTTCATTATTTGCTCTACAAGCATAAATTATGATCATTGTTATTGTTTTCCTGGCGCCTGAAAATGGATTTGGGATTGGACATTTTAACTGATGTAATCCAAGATGAAGTGGCAGAACTTTCTTTGGAGCCTCTAGCCTGCAGAAGTAGTCTAGCTGCAGTTATTAGAGTCCTTGTATCCTCAGAGCAAGATTTTTGCCCTTAGTGTAGCTCACTGTGTTTATTATATGTGATGTGTCAAATAGGTTTTCAATATAATACAGTGCATAACCTGACTAGAGGAAGAAGCAGCATCAAGTCCTCCAAAATCCTAAAGGTGGGGAGGATTTCTTAAAGCAAGTTGTCTGATCCTTTATTTTTTAAAAGTGTTTTAAGCTGCTGAACTCTGTCTATCTGTATTTTATTTCTATTTTTTATATATGTAGCTGAACAGCAAGTAGTCACTAAACCTGGATATTCTTTCAGATTAGGGCCATCTTATGTTTTGAAATCTTAAGATCTGCACTAATTTTGGCTACATGTTCACCATAGTTTGAAATGTGGGTTTTTTGCATTTATCAAGCTGTCATGCTTTGGGACAGGTAATAGAACAAGGATTTCTACTTTCTGTTTTTCTGGGGTGTTTATCAATCATAAGCATTGTTTCTGTTTTTCAGGGCAAGTTCACCTTTTTTGAGAAGTTTCCCTTAGTATGATAATTTTTCCACCATTACGGACAATATTGTCTTTGTGGTTTCATTGTGCCCCACACAGCAGACAATACCCAGTTTCCCATGCAACAAAAATAAGCAAGAAGCATACTCACCCACTTGCCCCTGTTGGGATAGTCATGCTCTGGATCAAAAAGGTGTTGGTGCAGTTGGTATTCCCTGCTGAACTCTGCTGTGTCTGGGGTGTTTTCTAGACATCCATCATCAACTGCAAAATAAAGCACTGAGTGCTTAGTATTTGAAACACACAGTATGTGCCACATTAGTCAGCAAACTTCTTAAATACAATCATGCAATTAAAAAAAACCACAAAGAACTGGATGACTAGAAAATACCAGGTTTATTTTCTTTTGAAACAAATTCCTCAGAATGTACTTTTTAAAAAACCCAAACCCAGTTATTGCATTTGATTTTACCTAGAACTGCATCCTGTTCTGATTCAGAAGGGATAGTCTTTTCTTTTTTAAATGTTCACAAGTAGTTTTAGAAATTGGTAAGGCAATACTTTTGAGGGTCATGGTAAAACAGTGCTGTGAGCAGAGACAGAATTTCTTTCACTGAGTAACTCTTCCTGGAGCTCCATTTCTGGTTTGCTACTCTGTTCAAACTGGCTGAAAATCATTTCTGCATCGTAAGATCTCATAAAAATGCTATGTAGAAGTTTTATGATGAAGGCATTTCTTAGATTGGTAACTAATCTTGTTGGTCCAGAAACCTCCTTTAACCTCAATGGATGGGTTTGTAGACAGTGTCACATCAAGATAGTACCCTTTTAAAAATCAACTTTGGTGTTTTTACCAAAATAAGTCATCTTTATCTTAGACAAAGTTTCAACAACTTGAGGCCAGAGTAGTTTTTTGGCTAGAGTCTGCCCCTGGAGCTCCCACTGCTTTGCCAGCATGGGGAGCTTGCAGTCCAAGTTCCTCTCAGACATAGCCAAGGAGATCCTACCAGCTAGGGCATGAATGCTGGGCATTCACACAGCTGCATCTGCCAGAGCACACACCTGTGGACTTTCCCTTCTGTCCTTGTGTGCCACCATGTAAAAAGATTTGAAGATGGATCATATTTTTCCCTCAGATGTGGGAAACAGTGAAGACTTGACTTAAAACTGAGTTAATTCAATGACCTGAGGAGGCTATTCTGAGTTCAACAGATCCAGCTTTCTCTTTTCTTGTTGGGATTGGGAAGGAATAAAACTGCCAAGAGAAAACAGGGGAAAACCCTTCATACTGGCTAACTAATTCAGAAACTATTAAAACAGTTAGAAATCATCTCATCAGGGACAAGGTTATATCAAGAGAGAAACAGGTGACAACAGAAGTGTAGTAGACCTCAGAGCATTTGTGTCTTCTGGTAGAGAACACAAAGGGCAGCTGGACACATGGGTGTCCTCTATGACTGCTAATCCAAAAGTCTTCAACTCAAGTGCTCCAGGCTTATGTATTCCTGCTGTGGAATGTGCATATGTAGACAGTGAATGGAAAAATTGTTTTCCATTAAGCAAATCCACAGACCTGATTGAGGAAGGCCTCTGGTAATTTGTATGCATAATACAGTCACCACTTGAATTTCCATTTAAGGCTCTGAAAAATATTTTACTCTAATCCTAGCAGATATTATCTTCACTCACAGCATACCTATGACAGAGCCATTTATCTGAGCAGGCAGCACTTCCCTACAAATTCCCCCTGTGTTCAGATCTGACTGTATCAGCTTAGCTAACAACTTCTATTTCACCTAAGAAAGAAAAATTGAAGGGATTTTCAAAGGCATTTCCCTGGATGCCATTTATCTAATCATGAACAGAAATCTAATGAGCAAGCACGGAAGATGGAAAGTCCATGTGGTGTGCTTGTGTGTGTGAGAAAATCTAAACCCATCATTTGCAACTTGTCAGACAACAGCTATAGTGAACAAATTGGAAGATGAGGTATTTTTTCGGAAGAGATGAAGGCATCATCACCAAGTGGGCTGTAATAGAAAACAGGAAGGGAGGACTATTTGAAATTTTGTCAAATTTTTGAATGAAATGCAAAAACACTTCACAAAACTTTTCATAACAAGTATTATTTTTGATGAATTCTAAGCTAGCTAGAATATTTTTAAATAAGAATACAGACAACTGTTCCACATTATCCAAATAACATAAAAGAAGACTAAACAGAAAACATTTTGAAAGGATCTCTTAGCTCACAAATAAAAAATGAGAGAAAAATAGAGTGCTCATTCCCAGTTCCAGTTCCCAAGGCAGCCAATGGGTGTTTTACTACTGCTTGCAGTACTGGAAGTCATTCCTTGGCTCAAATAACAGGAGAGAAATCCATTCTCTCAGGGTCTGTGTGTATCAGGACATGCAGGGGTCAGTACCTGTGTGGTTGCAGGCTGAGGGATACCCTGTGTGTCCTGTGGCTCTCTGAGGCTGTGCTGCCCCTCTGCCAGGGCCAGCCTGCCTGCACTGCCTTGGGGTACAGCCATGTGCTTCTCCTTTTCTTGGCACAGTGCACCCTCAGTGAGCTATAAAGACACATGGACTTCAGCCAAGGTATCTTAAATATTGCCTCATGGTCTAGGTTGGAGATCAGGGCAGACAGTTTCATTCCTCTTGGCACAATGAAAGTCTCTAAAATAAGGGTAAGTCTCATCTGTGCAGAATAACTTTTTTCAAGGGCCATCTTAAAAATGAACTCCCTCGGGAACATGATGCTCTCATAAATCTAACTATCTTCTACTCTGAGGTCAAGATGATTTCTTCCATGTCACCTTCTCCAGCATCATACAGCAATAGAGGAAGTGCACATAGTAATAAAATTTAAAAAAAAGAAGAAGAAGAAGAAGGAGAGGGAGAGG
>JANPWX010000360.1:1153654-1170149 GCA_024734555.1 Trochalopteron elliotii
AGAAGAAAGGAAGGAGGAGAAGGAGAAAAGCTCATTTGAAACACTACAACACCCACTTTCTCAACAGTTCTTCTCCTGGGGCAGAGAATGAAAAACACCCTAATTTCTGATCATGGGTTGCACAGTGCTGAAAGATATGTACAGTGAAGACAGAGGTACAAAGGCTACAGCTGAATTACCTGTTTTTCCAATAGGACAGGGATTTGGAGGGTCAGGATACCCTTGATCTTCACTGAAATCCTTTGGTACATTATCTCCTGTCAGCTCAGCCACAATGTTGGGGATATTGCCATAAGGACCCAAGTGCTGGAGACCCTCATGTGCACCGCCTGGCAAAGACAATTTATGCACAGTCTTTTTACAAGATTAAAAGTGTAAGTACTTTAGCTGGTGAAAGTAATCTGGATTTCAATTTAAAATATAAACTCTCTTTATATATATATATAATTTTTTTAGAGACAAATCCAATCAAGCATCTCTTTTAGAAACATAACCATGTGACCTAAATCCAGTAACTTAGATAATTAAAAATGAAACTAGGAAACAAAACTGACCACATATTATTAGTCTTAGGCTTTTTTTTTTTCCTTAACTATGAAAGTTTTAGGCAAGAAAATGCAAAGAAAAAGAAATAATGAAACCTGATACATTTAAAGCCAGTCATCTTCAGTCATTGATACTATTAATGTTCATTATAGCAACTAACAATAGAAGATATGGCAAGACAACACCATGGCAGGAAGACAATGTCAGTGACACTGTAGAAAAAAATACTACCTGCACAGCCTAGAAATACATTAATAAATTAAGTCCCAAGGGGGAATTAAGATATTAAGGTCTCTGGGGACCTCGGGTATTCTAGCAAATTCAGTTGTGTACACCTAGAAAAATTATTTTTAAATTAAACCAATTCTTTAACATAAATTTGCGTTTCCTGTTGTAATGATGAAAAGCGGTGAAGAGTCCCTGTTGTTGATGGGAATTCTTGTTCACATGTACCTTCACAGTAGTCAACATGTTACAAAGCATCCCAGCCAGTGACTTTACACCTTTCCATACACAATTACCTTTTCCCTGTGGGACCCAGAGCACCATCACTGCAGGGTTACAGCTGCAGTGTGCAGCACGTTTTGTAACTCAGAGGACACAACAATGGGCCTGCTGTGCTTGGGCAACTGCACCCAAAACTGGTGTGCTGTGGCCACCTCCTACACACCGCAGCTACCTTTGACAAGTAGGGTCTTCCACTAAAGATTTGGGAACCAACCTCAGCCCACTCTCTCTCTATATGCCTCTCTACAAATAATTATCTGTCCCAGATCCTTTCTGCATGCCTTACTGGCCAAACACATCCACAGGCTAAACCCCAGCTGCTTGTGGAGTTTTTTGAATACTATTGTACACTATTCTTTTGAATTTCAGAGAAATAAAAAGTTTCAAGCATGCTCTTTTTCCCGACAAAGGCAGCCACCACACACACTGCAGCAGTGGAGATGGCTGTGTGACAGCAAAGCAATATTTTTTTAAACCCTATATAATGAGGATAACAACATACAGTCAACATATAAATTCTACTAACAATGACTTGAGAGGAAAAGGAATTTGAACAATTGGAAAATATGAGTTAAAGAGTGAACGCAGACACAACTGCTTGGGTAAATAGCAAAATCGCCATATTATCACCAAGTAGTCTTATTTTAAATTTATGTGTTTTTCATAGATCCAGAAGATGTGAGTAAAGCCTCTGAACATGAAAGTTACTCCAAAAGAATCATTCAAGTACTCCTGTCCCAAATTATAAAAAACATTACCAGCCTAAATCATCTTTTATACAGCCAAACATTGTAACCTAACATAATCACTTGCAAAAATTGCTAACAGAAGGCACTCAAATACAAAATTCAAATTTTGTATTCATTTCTACATTTAGAAGTGGCAGTTGAGGCAAATTTTGGAAATTAATTTTGCAAATGATCAGTTGGATGTTGGCATTATAGTACCAGAAGCAAATTAGTCTGTAAGCACATATATTTCCATTTTATTTACACAATGGACTAAAATCTAATCAATGTGCTAATTTTCTCCCTCAAGTACAAGTCTCTTATTCTGTCATGCAGTGTTGCAGAAAAGTTTTACAGATACATAACAAACATAAAACTACCCCTGTAAAAAAAATTGCACCTCTGTTATATGGGGGTTTCACTTGTAGCTGACCATGAGACCTGGTACTAAAACAAAAACAGCATTATACCCACTCTGAACTTTTATAATACATTTAGTCCATAGTCCACACAAAGATGATGCTCATAACACAATAATATTATGGTGATGAGGTTAAAAAAAAAGTATAACATACATTTAATCTAATGTAATTTAATATAATGCCTAATATATAGCATAAAATACTTCTTTTGTCCTGAGTTACTTCACATGAAGATTGATTACATATATATACTTAAAAGCATCAGGTTATGATTCTGCTGTAAACTACGGAACCACATTATCAATACACGTTTGAATATCTTGTATACACTGTGGTTCACTATGGGACAATCCATCAGATAGAAGCCTATCTGTGCTTGCATGTGGTGCAGACCTCTTGGCACCAAAGCTCCATCCATAAAGAAAACAGAGGTACTTAGCAGGCTCCAGTGTGCTATATATTCATGCAAGTTTAAACCAACTGCCAAGAATTCCCCTGCCTGACTATAAACCAATCTTTTTATATTAATATAAAGGATTGTTTCCTTTAGGTATAAATGTCCAGAATCATTTGAGGGTTTTTCCTTTCTTTCGAAAAGAGCTGCAGACAATAGCACCTGCTCTGGTGCCATAATTTAGCACACTTGAGTGATTTAATAGCATCAGCAAAGCTTATTCCTTATAAACTCTGATAAACAGTGCACTCAGCAACGACTACAATAATAAAAATGAAATGCTATGAATATACGAAGTTGGGGTATTATGTACTGTAACTCTCATTAGTTGCATTTGTTTTGGTATTATAACATTACTGATTTAAAGAAACATATTAGGATTAAATACACTGCGGCTACCAAGTCAAAATATTAGGATACAAACATATACAGTCAGCTACAAAAATAGCAGAAGATTAGTTTCTTGAACCTTGAGGCAGAGCCTGAAAGAAAAAGACAAGGCAACTAAATATCAAGTAATTTTTTATAATTTCCTATCCAAAGGAATCGTGAGAGACATCATTGTTGAATTATTTGAACCTGGATTATCAAAACTCCAGAGTAGTACAGACAACACTCTCATGCTGAGAAAGGATGAGCTAGATAAATCTGTGGTTTTTTCCCATATCTCCTGACTTATATGAACAGGATTTTCTGTGCCACATACTAGCAAAGAAAACACTCCAAAACAATCAGCTCCCTTTCACATGCAGGATTCCTGTGAGCATTTATTATTAGGTATCTCACATTCTTACAGGATAAATTAGAGGTTTAGGTCTCTTGGGCTAAGATCACCATTGTCCTAAGTAAGCTTTGAATTTCATTGGAAGTATAAGCATATATGTAGTCATCTAGCACTAGTCTTGAACTGTTGCAGGGTGGAAAACAAAAAAAGAACAATGTCTCTCACCATTATTATAATTCTGGAAAAGTATTTTATCAGCTGATTTCAGTTAGAGATCCTTGGAATGATTATAAGTTTAAAATACATACATTGCAGATCTTTTCTTTGTAAGAGCAATACTGTCTGTATGGGTTTCCCACCCATGCAGACAACATAACCCCTCCATTCTTGGAGGACAAAAAAAAGGAAAAGAAATGTAAAGAGCAACTAATTTCTTGTAGGTACTAAATATTTCCCTGATCAAACACATCCAATGGAAATGTTGTTAATCCATTGAAGTTTTAGCTGCTGCTACCCATCTACTGGTAGTTCCCTAGAGGGAGCAAATCTGTGGAGAGCAATCCTCCATGTCAAATACAGACAGTGCTGTCCCCCAGAAGTCAGTTTAAGGAAGTCAATGAGAATGGATTTTCAAAAGTGAAAAATTATTGCAGAACATTTAAAGAGAAAAAAAAGGACAGATTTGCCTTTCGGTCTCATTGGAACCACTTCCCATGTCACAGTGAAGATAGAGTTACCCCAATTACAAATTCACAAAAGAGGTAGTCTGGCCAATCTTAGCATGAAGATACAAAATGGGAAGGATCATGAGTATGTGTTGTGAGTAAATAAATCCCAAATCCCAAGTTAAAGCCCTTTACTTAGCAAGTCATACCAGGTGCCTCAGAGTGTCCAAGCCCCTCACAGATTCAAAGGGGAATCTTCTCCCTGAGCAAAAATCACATCTCTTATCTTGACCTGTACAAACTCCAAGCAAACGTGAGCTGCAAGGGAAGCCTGGTATAGCTTATCCCATTTGCCCAAGGCTCCCAAGGGAATAAATACAGATTAATCAGAGATGTAATACCATACTTCTTACTTTGCAAAATCTTTTGTTAACCTGGATTATTTGTTCTTATCACTGGGAAAAATCTTCAAAATTGTTTACAGTGTCTCCTCAACAAATCAGAGACACATCTTTTTCCTTTTACAGTGTCAGCTTCCCATACTATCCTGCACTTTCATCCCCAGTCATCTTGTTGTATCTACATTTGTTGTGTCATTGTCTCATTCAAAGGGAACATCTCCCCAATCAAAGGCAGGTTTGACAGAATGCTTCCCAGTGCTCTTGTATGTTAAACTGGGACACCATCCACTAACTTACTTTTTCTTTTATTATCTGCAGGACCACCCATCATGTAAACTCTCAAAAAATCCTGAATGCAGAAAATGCATTTACATTTTCCTTACCCTTTCTAACATTTCTGAAGGCTTTACTGCCCCACTGCTGTAATTATAATTCTGCTAGCTTCATCCTGGAGAGTCCTATCCTGCTTGCTGAAATTGATTAAGCACAGGAAGTTGTGGGAAACGGATTTATAGAGAATTCTTAAAGCCTGACAGAAGGCTCACATAGTCTTGTGCATCTGTATGTAAACCTTGAGATAAAGTATGCTGACTTAGAAAGGCCATGGAATAGGACAGACATTACTGAGAGAGAAATTGAACTAGAAACAAGTTTCAAATTATGACCTTGCAAATAAACTAGATACTTTGGAGAAATAGAACTGTGAAAGATGTATTGTAGCAAGACCCATGTGGGGTATTTTAACAGATGATTGGCTTAAGCATTAGCATTGTGCGCAAAAGCTGATAGACCAAAAAACGCTTATAACGTATTGTAATTAAGAAATAGTTTGGCTTCTGATTGTGATGGCGTGAATTCTAACATCTGTACTGTCTCACCCTTCTCAGGAGACTGAAAATGGAGTAAAAGTCTTTGAAACACCTCTCAGGAGCCCCATCTCTTGGTCAGAAAAAGTGTTTTTCCGACAAATTGGTGCCCCGGTGTGTGGCAGATAACTCAGCTAATTTGTCAGCTTGTCAGAATGCCCCAAAGTAATTTTTTTGTGAACTCCTACTAAAATGTCAGAAAAACTCTTTTTCTGACAGAAGTGAGAGGAACTGAAAAAAATTATGAATTATCACATTTTGTCTATTCCACATTTTGTCTATTTTTTCTTTCTAGAAGCTGCTAAATAAGAGAACAGGGAAGGAGAAAAAGCATAGGAGAGCAAAGAATGGAAAAATGCAAACCTAGCCAACTTCCTTAACCATTCAAGAGCATGCCTCGAGAAACACAAAAACACTACAGCTATACATGCTCAGGCATCCCAGATTCCAGAGTTGGCTTGTCTTCTCCTTAATGACACAAAGCTTCTTAAAACTATAAAGACTAATTTTCTATTTCTCTGCAGAGGGACAATTTTTTCTAAAGCCTTAAACACACACATCACACAATTACTGACCTTGGTTTCAGCAAATAATTCAGTTTTATCCAATATTTTAATTACAAACAGTACAAATATTTAAGATATGAAAAGCTCTTATTGTGAAATGGTTAGGACAAAAGTAGTGCCCGTGCCTCTCACAATAAATTTATAACAGTAGCTTATATGACATTATTATTCAAATTGTATACACAATAAAAAAATCCAGCAGCCCACTTGCTGACAAAGCAAAAAAACCCAAACTTTTATGTCTGCCTTGTTTGAACAGTCCTCTAATGGAGTATATTAACTTGTCCTTCAGCTGAGCAATGGCTTTTGCACTTCATCATGTGGATAAGCTGACCCATTTTACACACATAGTGCATTATGCAGCACACAGCCATGGGCCCCTCTGCCACCCAGTCCTGCAGCCACCACGCACCAGCAGAGTGAAAAAAAACCCAAAAACCAACAAATCCAGCAAATTGCACCCTCCTGTCACTGTCACAGCACAATCTCATTACCAACCACGTGTGCAGCACGTGGTTCTGGGAAACAGGGCATGGTCCCTTTATCCCATGAGGGATGGAACACTATTTCAATCCTACACATGTAAATGTGCCAACAGAAGACTGGAACACTTTATTCACTGGCACTTTATTCACTTGATATCAGCTGCATGAGCAGTTCAAATGCATCATTGTGTCAACATGTTCAGAAAAAAATACTCCTTTCACTCCGGTAATGTGAAGCCTGGATGCATCAGAAACATCCAGAACATCCATGTTTTGTCTCTATTGCTTCACTGAACTTCAGAAAATTTTCGTGTTCATTTCCCCATTCATATTCATTCAATTCCATTTTCCATGCAGATGGCTCATGGAGTCCCAGCTGGCTCTCCAGCAGGTTTGAAACCTTCCCATGCCTGTCCACAGCTGCTACAAGGCAGATTTCCCAATTGCCCCCAACGACCTCCTTGTGAATATTCCCAGTGTGGAGCTAGAAGGCTCCAGCCTCTGTCCTGGTGAGCCAGCATTACCTCAGAACTCCAAAAGCAGAGGCCTTGTCATGCAAAACCACCCCAGTCAAGATGAGGCTTCTTTTGCACTTAGATAAAAGCACTGGCACACAACAAAGATGCAACAGAGTGGGGAGATGAAGAGCCCTGGCAGGTAAGAGCAGGCCCAACACCTCCCTCTGGTGCTGCAAAAGATCAGCTAACTTGATGTACTAAAGCATCCCAAGGGGAAGAACCAGCTTCTTCAGCTGACAACATTCTTCTTCTCATTCATCCCTGCAGCTGAGAGCATTGCTGAGCACACACACCATGGCAAGCACAGGGAGAAAAGCTCTGGAAACCTTTGGAGAGTGCCAGAAATCCTACCTCCTGGCACAACACCAAAATCAAGATGAGTAAGAGTCTCTTCTTTCTAGATTCCTCTAGTCTCTCTAGATTTCTAAAGTATCTCTTCGTAGCACCAAGTAAGCTTAAAAGTATTTTCTTACTGCAAGTTAATTTAAAAGTCAGGTGGGAGCATGGGAAATGCAGCTGATTTTGAAAACAAAGGAAGACAGGTATAAATCCTAGCATGCTCACAGAATCACATAATATGCTGAGTTGGAAGGGACACACAGGGATCATCGAGTCTGACTCCTGGCTCTGCACAGGACACCCCAAGAGTCACACCATGTGCCTGAGAGCATTGTCCAGAAGCCTCTTGATCTCTGTGACCATTTCCATGAGGAGCCTGTTCCAGTGTCCAACCACCCTCTGATGAAGAGCCTTACCCTAATATTCAACCTCTTGACAACCTCAGGCCATTCTCTTAGGCCCTGTCACTGCTCACCACAAAGAAAAATCAGTGCCTGCCCCTCCTCTTCGCCTCGTGAGGAATTTGTAACTGCAATGAGGCCTGCCCTCAGTCTCCTCCTGAGAGACAAGCAGGGAAACAATCTTTGAAAACAAGAGCTCATCTTAATTTGGCCAATCTTCACTCATAGATTTTTTAAAATACTTTGGGACCATATTCCAGTAGTAGATGGAATTTTACAGATTCATATTAAATTTCTCTATATCTTCTACCAATATTAGAAAACATAGTTACTGTAAAGCATCACACAATAAAAAAGCTATCATATTCCCTCTCCTCTTCAGGTTTCTTAGCTCTCCTTCTGAATTTTTCCCTCTCCTAACATGTACAAAAAAAATGTGGCTACAAATTCCATTCTAATTTATTATCTTTAGGTACCTAATAACCTACTTAATTCAAAATCCCTACAGACCTGCCATCTTTCTTTCCCAAAAGCTGCTTGAAATGGGACTCTTTCTCCTTTGATGGCATCTTTTAAAGATGACTTTATGAATAGCAGCAGTAGTCTGTACAACATAGCAGTGGTTAGTAGGAAGTTTTATGAGTTGGAGACACTTTATCTTCTTCCTTCCTCAGTAGAGCTATGTGATGCCTGCACACTCTCCTGCAATCACAAGAGGAAGATGTTTCAAGAGAAGATTTCAAAGCCTCAAATCTAAATAGGTTCCTCAGTCAGATCCACCTGCAAATAACAGAGATCTAGAAAGAAACAGGGATTAATACTTGTCTCTTCTTGTGCTCTCCATTGACTGACTTCTCTGACAAGCACACTAGATTTCAGAATTTCTCCTGCATGTTTCCAGCCACACTGAGAACACAAGAGTAGCATCTGCACCCCTCCTGCAGCTCTGGGGCATCAAGGAAGGGCTGTTCCCAAAGTTCAGTTGTGGCAGAGCTCATAGTGGTAACACCTACTGCCTTTGCTGGATCCTGTCCCTCCTCCTCAAGAGGGAAAGACGTAAAACACTGAGGGAACCTGGTATGACCTCCAGGCAGCAGCACAAACACCAGCTTGGGTTTCTTATTATTCACTGCTGGTCATGGCTTATCAATTCATATGGAATCAAGAATATTACAGGCCAAATTTGCAAAGATTTTTGCTTAATAAAAATAAAGTCACACCACCTCATCATTTTCCTGTTCGTGGAGTTAGAGGTATAAACATTTTATGTGTAGTTTCTTCACAGACCCTGTGCCATATCACTCAGATAAAGAAAATCCATTGTAAGCCACTGCTGTCATTTGGCACCGTCACTAGCTTTTAAATTCAGAAATCAGCATTTTAAGGCACCTCTCTTATGACATGCATCACTGCCTGATACTCAGATTCTGGTTATATTTAACACTACAGTTTGTTGAATAAAATCCAAAGAAAATAGGTATTTTTAGTCAAATCTATACAAATCTAGATATTTACATATCGTTGTATAAAAAACTGTAGGTCTGCCACTTTCATTTTATCTTAAAAATTTGAGATGTCCATATTAAATTAAATTTAAATCATGTTTTCTGGGCTATTAAGATAATTTGGGGAAAAAAAAATCCAAAAAACCAAAAAAACCCACCCAAACCCAAAAAACACCAAAAACAAACAAAAAAAGAGCCAAACCAAAAACCACCACAACAAAGAAATCAGCCTCCCTGGCTGTGGGAGGTCTGGCACAGATTCTGGCACAGAGCACCCAAACTGGAGCAAAGAGGGTGCAGCCATCACACTGCCGTGCTCGCTGACCCCAAATATCCTACAATTATTACTTGCAGGCACCCAAGGAAGTCCAAATACATTGGGGTATAAGCATAGCACACGTTAGCCTGAAAGTGAGTCAGTGCAAAGGTCATTTCTGCACTGGTTTCACTGAGGGAGTTCATCAGCAAAATTTTTTCCAGCTTTCTAATATGAAGATTTTACTGTTCTTGTAGGAAACAAGTACCTGTCTTGCAGGTACATACAGGACAGACAGCAAAGTAATACACTTACTTACTAAGAAAACCTTTACTTTTCTTATTAGCAAAATGTAAATAAAAAATAGACACTATTAACATGCATGAGTAATCTGCATAATTTTATGAACAATAGGTTTGATGTAGAGTGTTTTTTGTACAGAGTCCGTGCTGACAAGCCATTAATTACCAGTTGTTAGTAGACATATTTGCATAATGTTCCAGACTCTCTTGAATTTTACCATCTCAATCTGACAAATAGTAACTGCACTTTTCTAAAACAATAAATGTACTTCCTTTCAAAATAATCAGATAAACCCCAGCCCCTTTCTAGTAGTCATGAGGAGTCTCTGCAGGAGAATCAAAACCCTCCCTAAGAGGCATTATATTTTTTGAATTTCCTTATACCTACAAACAATCACAGTTTAAGAGACATCATTTAATGTTACCCCTGAGGTTGACAGCATTATGCCTCTTCCGCAGACTGAAGACTTCACTCTGGGCTGTCATGCCAGCACCTTTACCAACAATCATTTCGTTTGAAGTGGTTTTAAGAAGTAAAAACAACTAAATCAAACACAAACAAACAAACCACACGAGGCTTGTACTGAATTTATGGTAGGCAATGATATTTGCAAATGGAAAATGGGACTTCACATTTCCAATTATGAAGTGCTATGAACTGCTCAAGATGGGCTACTGGTGCCCCCGTGTGTTTAAGTGAGATTTTTGCAGTTGTCCTATGCAGGGTATGATAGGCCCGAAATTCACATTATAGGCTTATTCCCTTCCACTCTTTAGGAAAAAGAAAACAACTAAAACCAAAACAATAACAAACAAAAAACCCCTCTTAAATATTGGCACAAGATTGTAAGCATGCAAGGAAAGAAAAAAAGTGTGGTCTCTCACTTCATAAATGCCCTGCCAGACAGAAAAATTAACTTCTGTATTTTTTGAAATGTTGAATGCATTTCTTTATTTTATTCTTTTGTTCTCTTTTAACATGGATGCAGCCCCCTTCTTATCTGTAGAAAGCTTGAATATAGTCCAGTAAGGCTTGCATAGTATTTGTTGGGTTTGATAAGCTGAACAGTAAGTACAGAAACACAGCTACCCATTAAAAATTCCTATTTTACTTTTCTATATTTTCCAGTCTTTTTATAGATGCTGCTAAGTCACTCCAATATGGCTTTCTGATAAGATGAATTAGCAAGGAGAGTGAATATCATTAGAGAAATTTGACTAGCTAATAGGAGTTTATTACTTTTAAGAATCAGGGGATGTACAGAAAGAGAAATCTATTAAGTGGCCAGCAAAAAACAGCTGCTCCCCAGACATCCCTTTCAGGTACTGAAAACATTTTCACTTGACCCTCCTCATGCAGGATCTGTTTGGCTCCTGCCATGCTGCTATGCCATGCACCATCTGCTGGCTGCAGTACACGGCCAGAAGGAATCAGCCAGCAAATTCCCATTTCTGGGACATATTTGTTCTGTTCTATTTAACTAGCAGAGCCCTAGCAAAGGAAGAGAGCTCCCACTGCCTCTGCACCTCCCTGAACTTCACAGTAATTTCCTGGTACATTAAACTTTCTATCAGGCATTCTCTAGACACTACTCCTATTTTAGCAGCCTGACCTGAAGTAACAGTAAATTGACAAATGCAAAGTTAAGGAGAAGATATTAAAAAAAAAAAAAAAAAAAAAAGCCAGGTGTTTATAGATTTCAACACAAAAAAAAAGCAGAAATTTCTTTCAGTTAACAAGCTGTAATTTCTTTTTATCCATCAACAAGAAAACTATCTGATCACTTCAAAAAGAGAGCACATGGTATTAAATGTATTTTCTGAAAAGTGTTCTTTTTTTTAGTTTTCTTTGGTATAGAATATGTTCGTGACTGAACTTTCTACAACCAAGTCAGCCCTAAACTTTGTTTTTGGGGGGAAGGGATAGGGTGGGTGTGAAGGTAAGGATGGGAATGATCATCTATAGTTCCTTGCAACACATCCACCCTCTGGTTTTTAGCATTTTAAGTCAAAATACAATGATTAACATCAGAAAAAATATAGAAAGCTGAGATGGAAAATGAGCATTTTGAGGACATGTGCATGTGAACTAACAGCAATAATATTTCTGTTGTGTATTAAATTATTAAGCTGTTATTCATGGAAATAATAATAACATGGGAAATATTATAATAATCACTCAAATTTGCAAACTCATGGGGTTATTTCTGACAAAAACCTTTTGTAAAATGAAACAATTTTCTGTAGGAACATACTAAATTTATTAAGGTCTAATTGATATTGAAATTGGTTTTATGCTGAGATGCAGTATCTAGTCAAAATGAGAAACAAATGCACTCCAGAGCAGACAGGCCTTATTGATGAGAGTGCAGCTATGGAATGAACTTGTTTTTAGAATTTTTACATTGGTCTCTGAGACCTACAGTCTTAAAAGTGGTTGAAAGTCAACGCTTCTGGCAGCTCAGAATTTCTGATAAATAATAAGCATTTCATACCCAATTGTACTGTCCATTACTTTCAGGCAAAAAAAATCCCAGTGAAGACAGACGAGTAGCTCAGAGAGTAGTTGCTGAATTACCACTTTGCCATGATGGTATTTATGATGAAAACCCTGTTTTGCTCTGGCACATTCTAATATTGTAAACCTCTTTCTTTCCTTCCCTGTTAGTTTTCCTTTCTATTATCATGCAGATTTTTTTAAGCACTTATACACAGAATTATTACCTCGTGATAACAATGTGAATATGTTATGGAAAGTCCATAGGTGAATTCTTCATAATGTGAAACCTTGTACTGATGTTATTTAAAAACATACGGACTTATTTTTTCAGAATGAAATGCAGTTTTTGATGGATTAGCTGTCCTGTAATTCATGGTCAATATTTAAAAATGGACTCATGGTGAAAATTCTCTGAACTGTAAGTACTTTTTAAAAAAAGCAGTATGAGAAAACATTGCGTTCAATTATGTAAGACCACATTAACCTTGAAACTGCAAACAACACTTTCTTAGGTTGAAGTTTCTAATCAGATACTTTTAGACCTATCTATCTATAGATACACACATGTTACCACAAGAAACCAAAGAGAGAGTAAGTGATTACTATTTGAAAAACTCTCCACAAAATACTCTGTAAAAAGCAACATTTGATACAAAGGCTTCTTTTGCTTGCCTATTTCTACACTGACTGATAGTGTTCACCCCACAAGACAATTTTGCTTTTGCAGAAATTTTTCAATAGACTGTTAAATATCCATGGTGGGCTTAGAAAAAACAAAACAAGAAAAAAAGAAGTCATCCTCATCTGAGCAAGAGGGTGTCCTGGGGTGACATGATGTTTGTATCCCAATCATCTGTTGGGTCTGGGAGCTGGGGGAGGGGAGAGGAGTGCAGTTTGTTTTTAGAAACTGTCCTCCGCCGGCTGGCCTTGAGAGTCGAATTCAGCAACACACGGAGAGTTTTTTTCAGTAGTTAGTTAGTTAGTTAGTGTCTAGCTAGCAGGGGGGAGAAGCTTCACTTTTTTTTTTTTCCTTCTCCTCCTGTTTTGGTGTTTTTTTTTTTTTTTTCCTTTTTTTTTTTCTTTCCTGTTTTTTTTTTTTACTTTTTTCACCTTCCCTTGGAACTGTTAAAAATCTCTCTGGACTGATGACCCGGGGGAGCGCCGTGGGGGTGGCATCTGGAACCCACCAAGATCTGCACAGCAATGGTCCCCAGCACCAGAGGAACTGAGACAGAGCAACCACCTACAGGACGGACTTCTTTCCTGAATCTGTCATCTCTCCAGAGCGGCATCATCGGGTATTGTTCAGTTTATTGTGCCAGGGAGTGCTTTGCCTGTTTAATAAACAGGGTTATTTCCACTTCTCTCTGAGGAGGTTTCTCTTTTCGAACTGGTTGGGGGGAGGGGAGGGAGTGCCCCTTAGGAGGTTTCCTCCCAGATTTGCCCTAAACCACTACAGAGGGGAAAGTTAAATATGGTAAATCAGCCGGATTTATCACCTTTCAGTTTTACTCTGTTACATACACAGATGGATCTCATTTATTTAAAAAAAAAAGAAAAGGAGAAACAAAGAAATGTTTGTCCAACCTGCTGTTTGTGGAAGACTCTATAGATGACTGTAAAACTAGCATTACTTCAATCTCACAAACACTAGAAAATTTCTGATACTTATACGAAGAGATGCATTGTCTGATTTTGCTAGCACTGTAATTAGAAAGTAACGTCAAACAGCTGAGATTAAATATTTGCCAGAGATTCAGGCTTGCTTATATTTTCTAAGGTTTCTCTTTTTAAAAAATCATCTAGGGAAAAGAGGAAAATACAGAGTAAAATTACTCACTTCTACCATCTGTCCCAATTTCTCTGTGTATGAACATTCATAAAGGAGAAAAGGGTACAGAGCAAATAATGCTCTTTAAACTTAGTCTCTGTTATTTAAGTTTGCAGAAGAACATGTGGCCATCAAAGCTTCTTTGGAAAATGTATAAACTTAGGGCTGCAACTACCTGGTAGAAATGCCTATTCAGCTTTAATCCTCTCCTCAGCCTCCCTTACAGCAATTGTATCTGTTTGGCAAGGACAGTCTGTAGAACTGAATGAGGATAAAATAGAGAACACAGACTTAGGAACTGTGGAGTCTTACCGCCCTGTGTCAGATTGATTTCATTCTGAGAGGAAGGTTGAGGAACTCTGCCCTGTTTTGATGTTCACACATAAACAATAATATTTGGAGTTTCGTACCTTCAGCCTCTTGCTGTCATGCCAAAATAAAAGCTGGTTTGTTCAGTTAAAATAGCAACACACCGAAACATTATCCCAATATCCTAACATTTGAGCCAGATATTTCAAATTATTTACATAGCTATAAAAGACTGTCTCCAAGGAAAACTTGCACAGTGTGAGATCAGAGGTACTGGCCAAAAAAAACGAAGTTGAGCCCAGAGCATTCATCCCTGCAACACGCTTTTGAGGTGCTAATCGTGGACACAGGGAGAGGAGCATCCTCAATGTAAGGTTTATCCCTTTATCTCACATGGCACAAACACTTGATCTCTTCTGGTTTGCAAATGTTTTTAAAAATCCATGGAATCTGGATTCTAAAGATAATATTTGTTTCATGTGAAATAATATTCAGGAATAATTTAGCAAACCCATTGTTTTGAAGCACTAGAGATCAGACAATGCCAAGACAGCACTTCTTCTGTAAAGCCTGTACATTACAAAACCCCACTACTTCTGCCAAAAATATTACATTAAGGAAGGTGGAAGATGAATGCAACAACATGGTGAAGAAGTCTATGATTCTGATTCCTGAGTCAGGATATTCTTTCTGCATCTCTAAACAAAACATTATTACCAAAGCATACTAATAAATTAATCATAACTCAAATTAGAAATTAGCTACCTTCAATGCTCTGTGGACCAACAAGATTTGTAGCCTGGTGTGCTGGATATTCTACCCGGGGTCTGGCAATGCCCAATTGCTCCATAACCCCATGGAGGAGCCTCTGAATATCTGCTTCAGTAACCCTGTCAGGTGTCCTAGGGCTGTGGCTAAAAGCTGAAGCCAATCCAAATGCCAGCAGAAATATCATGTTGCAAAGCAAGGTAGTTATCATAGTGGCAGCCACTTTCATCCTGTCAAAGAGAAATGAATTTAATTATAAATTATAGTGGGGAAAAAAGTCCTATACACATGTTGGAAATAATATCTGATCCTACTATTGGGCTTTACAGTTTTCTAGCACAGGTTCTAGGGGCAGCTGGAAGTCTAGCCAGCTGGAAACCGGGTGGGGGGAGCCAGGGAGGAAATAGAGTGGATATGTTCTTCTCTTCTAAAATAAATATTAAGCAGCGAACTGCAGAAATCAATTTGTTGATTTGCATTTTCCCATAACATTAACTAACAGTCACTGCAAACAAAATGAATCCACTTTTTCATTTGATGAGAATACGTCATCCACTACACCATCCTTCCCTCCACCCCTCCATGTTTATTGTGCTATTTATAAAGCTCTGGTCTAAAAGCCAAGAACTGTTCATCCAGGAACTGTGTTTTCCAGGCTCTACTCTTGCATTGCCTGAAAAATCAATAAAAGACTGCCTGAAAAATCAACCTGGATATATTTTGTTTGCACCTTAAGACAAAATGTTTCCGACTTCAAATGCACCGTCTTTCCCATCTGAAGCAAATCGGTTTCATTTGTTTCCTTGAATCCCTTTCACTAAATGGCTGCACAGTGTAGTTTAATTAGGGGAAAAAAAACCCAAAGCAAACAACAACAAAAAAAACACCCCAAAACACAACAAGCAAGTACCACTTACTGTCCTCTGATAGGCTGAATTTTAATCAAAATGCTTGTTTTCTTAAAGCTCCTTTCCCCCTCACACCAGAGACTAATTAAAATGCATCACTTCCAGTCCCCTGGATAAACAAAACCCCCTCGAGTTCCCCTTGTCTTCCTCAACACGCGCACAGCTGCCCGATTTCTTCACGCCAGACGTTTAAAGATGCTCCAATGCTCCAGTCTCCGGCGCAAGGCACCTGGAAGCGGCTTTGAGGCAAAAATGGCTGAAAACGCAAATGCTGGGGATATTCCCCGCTACGCCCGTACGCGGCTCCCCCACCACGCTCCTCCCGCAGCCCTCCCGCTCCAGCGGCCCCTGCAGCCTCCGTTTCCAGGGAAAACCTCTGCTTGCCACGGAACGTTCCCGCTGCCCTCCGCCCCCCGCACCGCCGTGCCCTTGGACAGCCGGGCCCTGCTCCCTTCCCTTCCCCCGGCCCCCTGGGCAGCACGGCCGCAGCAGCA
>JANPWX010000360.1:1170242-1215463 GCA_024734555.1 Trochalopteron elliotii
CCACAGAGGGACAAAGCTCGGGGGTAGGGGGACATTAAAAACCTCCCTTTTTAACAGTCTAAAAATAAAACTGAAGGGTTTTGATGCATTAACGGTGACAGAAATGATATTGCGTATTACTGGGAGAGTATCCATCTTCCTGCTGTGATTTCTGTCTCTAGAATAATGTGATCAATGGTTTATTTACGGGATGATAGTGTTACCTAACTGCAGGTTTACAGGGTAGCAAGACGGCAACCATCTCCAAGGATTCGCAGGTAAATGGCTCCAGATTAGGTAAATCTAGACACATCATCCAGAGTGGAGGTTACCAAGAATTTAATTACAAGTGTTTTGCTAAATGAAGTCTCTCATCTAACACCACACTTGGCAAAATGGTAGCTTCTAAAGGTTATTCTATGTATCACACCTTCACTGCTACTGACAGGAATGCATCACATGCCAGTTTAGTATAGCTATCCACATAACTCTGAGATTATACCCCATAAACCACAACAGTCCCATGAACTACATTTACACACGTAGATTATTCTTTTTGCTGGTCCCTAGTACATGATGCAAGCTGTAACTTGCAGGATTAAGGAACAGGGACTTCCACATGGCATCTAGTCTGTCTTTCTGCGAAACATAACTGTATAAAGGGATGTACGTCCAAACTGTTCTGCAAAATCTCTAAAAACAGAACCTAAACTAACATTTTTTTTTCTGCTACAGGTTTCTTTGTCAGGGCCCTACCAAATTCCCCCTAAGAATCTAAGTTTAGATGTTTCGAGATTAGCTTGCATGGATTATTAAAAGTAGTTTACTGCTCCACATAGGACACATGGTTAATGTGCACCAAATATTTTGAAAGCTAATGCAGCTTTGACAATCTCAATCTTAGTCTCCTAAACAAAAATCAGTGTGACATCTCACTGTTACAGGAGTCAGACCTCATTTTCTTCCTGACACTTCTGTCCTATTTCCAGCTCCTACCTCCTTGCATGACAGCTGGAAGTTGTTTTGCTGATCCTTACTTACCTCAGTGAGATGATGAGCACCAAAACACAGTGCTCTGGTGCCTGCTCAGCCTACTGAGGGATCTGCCAGCTGGGGGTGGGAGCAGCTTCCTCTTTGGATTGTGGTGAACTGCAATATCCTTTACTTTGTGAAATTGAAGCTTCCCATTCTTAACCACACTACCAAGCAATCTGGTTAAGATCTCCCCATGGCTGGCTCCCTGCTATTAGATTTTACAGTAATGTAGCAAGAGTGAGGTAGGAGGTTCCCACAGATCAACCAATTCAACTTGCAAGTTGGTGGATACATGGGGACAGAGACAGGGAACAGAAAAGAACTATTCTTTTGATTAACATACCCTTTTAAGAAGTTCAGAAGACTAATTATGCTGCTTCATGCCTTTTGCTAGTTGTGAGAATTACCAACATGTAGCTAAGATGAACAAAAAGGACAGCCAGAAGAGATTTACTTCTCGCTTCAGTATTTTCAGATTTACTAATTTTGGTGTTTACAAGTCTGCATATAACAGCATAATCTAACTTTCCAGGTAATTATAGAAGAACAAGCTCAGAGAAGGGAAAAAACAATGGTTTTATTAAAACCAAAAGTATCCAGTGCTTCAGCGCTAACCTTTTGCCAATAAGCAATTCACACATACAAATAGCTAATGAACAGTTTCAAGTGTTTACTCTTAAATAATTTTACAACTGATGACAGACAAACAGTTTTCATTCCAAAAGATGTAAACATTTGCTTGTGCAAATCAACCTTTAACACACTATGGCTTCTTACATTCGTCTCTTGCAACACTTTCAGCATCTAAACCCAGCTTCTGCACCACTTAGTTAACATAATTCTATAGCTCTAAAAATAAGTTAAAACTCCCCTCTCATAATAAAACATTTTATTACTCATAACTGAAAATACTTGGTACCTACTGCACAACACAACACTGGATGAAGTTTTAAGACTTTTCAATTCTTGAATAAACTGCACATTTTTTTCCCCTGTGTTCTAATAATTCTCCAGTGTGTGTGCACACATGGATTATATTTTGACATTTACCTACTCAAGTAAAATAAGCTTCCCATTTACTCCAACAAAAACAAAAAACATTGTCTCAAAAGAAATAAGATCACATGAGTTCCAACTTGGTAGTACCAAGGGGTGCTACAATACACATGAAACAAAAAGTAAATAAATTTAACTACTGATACTCAGCATTAAAACACTTCCCTTTGTATGTCTGTTAAATTTGTTTTAAATATTTGAGAAACTGTTTTTGAACTTGATACTTAATCTAAATACTGCAAGAACAGTTTTGGGAGATGCAGCATGCTTTCAGAAGCTGAGATAATCAAAACTTGAGATCTAACACAAACATTTGTGTTAGATTATTTATAGATTGACAGATTGTTTTTGTTTTACAAGTCAAATTCATTTAGTTGAACTGACTAGCATTTACAGAAGTTTCAGTAAATGAAGAAAACCTCAACATTAAACAAATTGCTATTTGTACATCTTCACAACTCATTCATTTAAAACAAAAAATTACAAATAGAAAGAAAAAAAATCATACAAATTTAGATTTTTCCAAAGGTTAACCAAGTTACAAAGAACCCATTTAACCATCACATTTGATCTTATAAGTCTACTGGCTTTGCAGTTGGTAGCAGTTTTACTTGAGATATTGGATTCTTTGGAGAGCCTCGATAACGAACTCTTTCTTTTCCTGAAGCACTTCTTGTGAGCATAGATTTTTCTAGGGCAGCACCTGGAATATTTATATTTGCATTCACTTTCAAACTGGATTTAACCATTTCATGATTGGTTAGATCTTCCAGAACAGACTTTGGTGGATGAACAGTTGCTTTTTGTTCATGGATTCCAACAGTTCCAACAGAAACATCAGGCTTGTCTGATGGCTTTAATGGCCTGCAACATGATTTGGACATTAAGTCCAGCTGCTTATGAGCTGCAGAAACTTGGTCTTGTGTGCTTTCACTCCTGCGTGGCAAAAGCATGGAATTCTTTGAGGGTTTTCCTGTGCAGGGGAATAGGGCAGAATCATAGCTCAAAGATTTGACAAGTGGTGACCCAAAACCACTTGATTTAACCATCTGAGAGCTTACAGATGGTCTGTTAGCTTCCAAAAGGGAATTCATTCTTCTTACAGACTGCCTAACTGGAGTACGCTGAAACTTCAGAGGTGGTTTAGTTTTGCTTGCAGAATTTGGATCATTTAATGAAAGCTGGTTGAACCACTGTATGTGGTCAGAAACAGCTGATGTTTTAGTTAAAACTTTATCCGAATTTTCAGCTTTCAAGTATTGGTTGCCCATTTCATTTTGAGATTTAGGCAACTGCAAAGTAGGCAGCTGTCCTGCCAAAGAAGGTTTAACAGTACCCTCTTCCAAATTACAGCACTTCACCATACAGTTTTCAGCTGTTTGTGAGTGTATTAATTCCATTTCCTCTTTTCTTCCAGAGAAATCTGATTTGTGTAAGTCATCTTTTGTTGAACTGTTCTCAACAGTAAACTTATCTTCCTTGGCTAGTACTTCAGGCATAGGAAGTTCTTTTACTTTCCTTGTAGCTGGTTTTGGGACCTGAAGTTCTATCTCAATAGAGGATTTGAAGTTTCTTTTCTCCAAAATGTCAATTTCCTCTTTTTTTGACTGCTGTTTATCAGCAGCAGAAGATTGATTAAATTGGTGCAACAGCTCTCTGGATTGTACATTTGCTAGATTTTCACAAACTTCTCCTGCTAACAACTCTTTCACTGAACTGAGCCCTGAGGGACATGGAGTTTCATTTAATATTTCACTTGCTACAGCTGAGAGGGATGATTTTTTATCACCTATCAAATTCTGAAGAATACTCCCGGATGCACAGAAGGCTTGCTTAACTTTCAGCAATGTTTCTGTAGTTGAATTACTTTCATCTTCACAAAGCACAAGTTCCAAGTTGTTGTCTTGTTTGCTTACAGTTGCAGATTTGAATTCATGTGGAATAACTGGTGGTTCTCTAAATATCAAAACAGATTCTGAAGAGCTGACTCCCATTTCAGAGTGTCCAGGCAGAATTTTCTCATTCTTGCTGATCCCCTGAGAATCTGTAACAGCAGGACTATTCCATGACATTCGATGGACTACTTTACCGTGACATTTTGGAGTTAGCAAGTTTTCTTCCGACTTGCTTACATTCCTTGAACCTTAAAATAAATACCACAGTGTTTAAGAATAATTTATTGTGATTTTAATCACTATAGACAAAATTCTTGCTAAAAAATAATTATCAAAGCAGCACTGAATTTAAAGAGGCTATTATGCCCTTACATTTCAGAAATGTAAAAAAAGGTTATAATATTAAAGTGAAATCATGCATCTCCTCTTGTTCAATGAAGAGTGCTACTAAAATACACTAGAAACACAAGCTTGTTCTAAACTAATTTTTCCCAAAAAGCCATTAACATACAAGTGACTTCTGACTTAGCTAGAAGCATACTTTTAATCCAGTTGCTTTTATACTTTTATCCATAAAGTTGCTTTTGCAAAGTAAAAAAAAAGTTCTCCATCTAATATATTTGGTTAGGCAATTACCTTTCTTAGGGAATTTTTCACTGACATATGGGCTGAAGAGTACATCTCTTTTTGCACATTCAGCTCTGCTTTCCAAACCTTGCTGACTTGCAAGACGCCTTCCAATATTTTCTGATCTATTGCCAGCTGCAGATCCTGATACAATATTCTTGAGCAAAGAAAAAGCGTTAATTGCTTTCATACAAACTTGTAATTTGGAATCTCATTTACAGAAGCAGCTTCAAGAAACCACAACACAAATCAGCCACAGCAGCCTTTTTTTGGCCATACTTCCTCTTGCCTTGGTTCTCTGCAGGCCTAGGTGGGGAACGGGCTCCCTGCAGTCAGGTAGACTTAATCACACAGTGAACAGAGAGACACTGTGCACAGGCTCTGCCAGCTCAGACACTCAGCAACTGTGAGACCGACTGATCACAAGCCTGGTAGGTTGATCCCAGCAAGCAGGCAAGCTCCCACCCAGCCACATGCTCACTTTCCCCATTGCCCAACAGGATGAGGGAGAGAACTGAAAAGATGAAAAGGGACGCACACACCACAGACGAAAAAACTCAAACCCACACATGATGCAAAGGTCATCACTTACAACAATCAGGCCAATTCTCAGCAAACCTCTGAACAGTGGCTACTTTCCATAAATTATCCCCCTCCCAGTTTTACTGGTGAGCTTTAACATTACATGGCATGGAATTGCTCCTTGGTCAATTCAGGTCAGCTGCTCCCTTCCCTCAATGTCTTATCCCATGCCAGCCAAACACACTATGAGCTGATCAGTTATTGCTATGCAAATAAACCTCAAGCTTCTTGTACTTGACAGCAAGCAGGTACAATTAACACTTGGATCCATCCCTCTATTACAAAATACATCCTCCCTGCTCCTGAAAGCAGTGCCCCAAACGTTGGATTAAAATCTGCAGTCTAATGAGAGGACTGGGTACTTACCATTTCTCTGTTGCTTTTCCCCAAACCGAATTTCAAGCGTAAAGACCTACGAACCATTTCTTTTCTGCTTATCTTTGGAGAAAAACAACCCGTCTTTCCTGACTCAGCCCTGCAAGGACACAAGGGAAGAAGGGACATAAACTCTTTAGGAGGGCAATGAAAACCTCCTGACATTTATTTACAGTTATTTTTTCCAGTTTTACTTCTATTGCTCTCTTGCCCGCCTTTTTTTAATAGGCACAGAGAGCTATACCAGATCTTATTTTGTTTTGAGCTCAAATTTTGCAACATCAGAAGATCTGGTGGTTTTAAAAAATTACTATAAAAATTTACCAAAACCCATGACTTTTCAGACAGATTGGGGTCATTATTCAAGGGGTCTAGACACATCTTTCTTATGTGTTTTCACATAAGAAACTTATGTGAAAAGTTATCTTTAGGTTTTGAGAGTTAATTACCTGTATAGTTTTTTGCTTGCAAGTCTTTTACTTCTTCTATTCCCTGTACTGGACAGATGATTTTCACCCGTGGTTGAAGGAGATAATGAGGTTTGTGATGACTCAAGACACACACAAGGACTTGCTTCAAACTGAACTACAGGGACAAAATTATACTTATATGAACTTTAAATAGTCACACTTTTTCAGATAAAGACTTATGAGCTAATACAATAAAGAACAGGGTTTTAAACAGCACATTTTTTTTTGCTTATTTTGTAGAGTGCTAGCTTGAAACTACTTTGATTTCCACTTTAAAATGAAACAAAGCTGTTGCTTGTAGTGGCTCAAATGCAATTAATTACATGCTATAGATATCACTACCTCAAATTAAGTTTCCACACTTATCATCAGATCAGTTCCTCAAATTTAAGAGCTCAAGAAGGAAAAATGAAACAGCCTCATTATTATTTGCAGTGTGCTTTTTTTCACATACTTAGCCAGAACAGCTAAAGCACCAATGAAGAAAAGAGTTGCTTTTTTACTACTGGACATTTTATGAAACACATGCATCACTGCTATCCTTATAAAATGTCATTGTTTTGGTTTGCTTATCCATAAAAACAAGAATTTCATGGAAAACATGAAAATGATTTGATAAGAAAAGCACTGTTTTATACCACTCATTTGAGGGGAAAAAAACCAAGCAAAACAGCCAATCTAGAAATACCCTTCCAATCTAACTTCAGTTGGCAGCACATTAAAGAACCAGATAAAAAAAAACAACAGGATTTTCAGAATAGCCTGATGGTTGGAAGCACTCTAGTAGAAAAAAGTAGTACTAAAGCATTGTCAAACAAAAGTAAAATTTTCTCTATAGTTTTGAGATGTAGCATCTAGAGGAAAAACAAGAAGTAACAGGACACAAGAAAGAAGCTTTATAAAAGCAACAATTACATTTCACATAGAGCTATGATCAGCTATTTAAGCATTTAGGAGATAGAAGGCTACAACTTCCCAAAGGCTGGAAGCATAGGCAGTCTCATGGATTTGTGCACCAAGAAAGAAACAGGAGTATAACCTGAGTGATACATACGGAGTAAAAAAGGCAAAAGGACATCAGGATTGCAAGTATGAGAGATTAAGAGAACAAAAAAAAAAAAAACCAAGAAAGAATTTGGCTTTTGCTCAATCCATGTAGCGTGAGTCATCAATGAACATAAACATTTACCAAGATGGGGAAGAAGTGCAAGGACACTTCAGCAGTGAGCCTCAATGACTGTCCAACAAGAACAAACGGCTTCACTCTTAAAACCCACCAACAACCACCTCAAGCAGCAAGGAAAAAGTGATGGCACTGTACCTGATGCTGGTGTTGAACTGCTGTTAAATATGCTGCTTGGTAAAAACTCAAAGGCAAAACTGTGCTTAAAAGATCGTCTCTTCTTGCTGGACAAGCCCTGAGAGCAATCAGTTGGAAGCTTCCGCTTGGTGCTTGGAGTAAGGACCACTGGAGTCACTGATGAAAGGACTGAAATTAAGAAAAACAAATTTGCAATAATAAAAGTTGGAGAGTTTAGGAAAGTAAACAGTTGTTTTGGGGTTTTTTTAACTCTGAAAAATCTTATTGCAAAAGCTTAGCCAAAGTGCATGCATTTTGAACAGGCAAAGCAATCAGTATAGTTTAGGGTTTGATTTTTTTATTTTGTTGGGTTTTTTTGCAAGTCTAGAGCACCAGGAAGGAAAATCCAAACCCACACATCAATAAAGTAATACAGGTATTAGGAGAAAGTAAATGTATAGTCATCTTCTATAAGTTTTAGAGACAGTAAGTGTGAAAGAATTTTAGTCCTCATAGATTCATTCCAAAGATGATAAAATGCTGCACTACTGCACTGAAGCCTTAGTGGTTCATTAGCTAAAAAGCACAAGTTTGGTTGGGTAGTCCCCACAGAGCTAAACCACACAGCCCACTACTGCAGTGATTGTAGCTGCTCCAAGAATTACACTAAATGCAGTATCCTCAATAAACATGTATCTATATTCCATTTTAAACAATTCAAATTTTCAACTAAGTTCTAATTCTTTAGTCAAAAAAATGTGTTGAATATAGTTAACAAATCCAGAGGATACTGCATGGGCTTTACTCAGTACAAATACACCAATACCTACCGCTTCTGTCTTGTTGAGGTGTAGTGGAGGGTGTTCTGTTAGATTTAAATTTATTCAATGCTCCACTAACAACATCTGAAATGCAAGACACACCGAGCAATCAAATTTAAATCTGAAGCTTGTCTTGCTCTGTTTTCAACCCAAGTTTAACTTGTATTTTTTTCAGGGAGAAAGAAAGCAAATCAGTTTAAATGATTGTTTTATGTATAGAATATCATAACCCAAATCTTCCCATCAACAAGATTTTTATTGCTTTCACAATAGCTTTCCTTAAAATAAAAATTATTAAAAAAAACCAAACAAAAACCCCAACAAACAAATAGAGCAGAGAAGTACAATACACACAAAAAAAAAAAAACCCATGCCATGGCTAAACATACAATCACACAGCCTTGATTTCAACTACTGTCAGGTTTAACACTCCAGGTACATGAGCTGAATAAATACCTATGTTTTTATAGCAATACATAAAAGATCCCTTTGCAGTGGATTTGAATGAAGTCAAACATACATGTTCCATAGTATTTCCTCTAAGAGAAGGCAGAACTGAGAATGTACCATTTGATTGCTCATACCTGGCAAAAAACCCCAACTCAACGATGTTGAAAACTGAAAAAACCTCACCCAAAATCACAGATCCACGATACCAGAGCACATAATATCCAATTCAGATTTACACTTCAAAACACAAATTAGCTACTCTAATTCAAAACACACTTGTCATTTGCATCCCTACTTTCTCAGGACATGACTTCTCAAAGTACCATTTCAAAATTAGCAGCAACAACAAACAAACAAACCCTCTAGCTTTCTGCAACAGGATCTGAAGTTGACTCAACAAAAAGACAGAATATTAATCTGGTTACACAAATCCAAAATAGCTTCTTTAGCAGACTTAAAAACTCAGAGTAAATATATATAAAATTTGACTACTGAAGTTATATAGATTTTGCAAATCAAACCCAACCAGTTTTGAAGACATCTGTTCTGCCTGTGGAAGAAGCAAGGATCAGACTACCTGAAGTCTCAATTCTGTTTTTGGTTTTGAAAGTTTCACAAGACATACCTACCCCCTACACTTCGGTGCCTCCTCCTCTTACATTCACTGGGAGATTCATTTTCACTGTCTTCGTGGCCCCACAGTGAGGGAGTAGATTGAAAGACATCAACACCTAACATTGAAGGAATCTTTTCCAAGATAAATTCTGGTACTTGCCCTGGAATAGTAGAGAAGTATTTTCTTTTAATTATTCTTAGAAGTTGAAAAGAAAAGCTGTACACAGGTTGGTGCATTGGGACATGCTGATAAGCATTTATCATCTTACCAATTTCTGCCGCATGGTCAATAAGTGTTTCCACCACAGCAGCTTGCAAGCGAATTTTTTTTTCTGTACTAGAGGACATCTTTTCATTCTCATTTGAGTGCAAGAGGTTGGGAGCAAAAATCACTGCCAGATTACTGCTATCCATTCTGTTTTCATTGGATCTTAACAAGAAAAGGCTTTTTTAATTCAAATTATCAGAATATAAGCAGTAGAGAAAGAAAAGACCACATAAGACAAATACAGTTAAAATAAAAATGGACTCATTCACTGGAGTGCTTACATAACAAGATTGATGTATAGATTTATGCATTCCAGGCCAGATAATTGCACAACTATGTTACTGAAATCAAGAAGTTATAGAACCCTCTCAGTTTTAGGGAACGCAAGGTATCAAATTATGAACAAAGCCAGTTAATTAAGTTTTCATAAAGAAAATCTTGGATGTACGAAATGAAAGACTGTGACTGAATGTAGTGAAAGTTTAAAATGGCAAACCACTCACAGAAAGTTACAGCACTTGCCTGGACAGAGAAGTGATTAAGGGAATTCAGAGCTGTTTACATCATGCCCTCTACACTGACCTTAAGGACACAGTTCTCAGAAAGTTGAAGAAGTATCTCAAAGCTGCAATTGTTCTGCCAGCCATCAAACAGGACAGCAACATGGTTGCAGTTTTCTTCTCATTTCCAAGCCCCTGAGCTTTGAACAGGCCTTCCTGTAGGTGAGGTGGAAGGATGGGTTCTGGCAGCTCTCTAAAGAACTGTTTGAGAAGCCCTGCAACATCACATGGCAGTGCAGCTGAGAGGCAGTTTTCACCTTGATCCAGTTTACTCTGAAATTTTTCATAAGAAACACAATTTAAAGTCTTCAACATATTGTCAGATTTCTAAATTTAGGCAGTAATGCTCTAGCCCATGTCACAACAGACAATCATACCTTCCCCATGGTTAGTTTCAGCCTTGTCATGTTTTACCCAACTACATTATTTACAGTGGCAAGGTTGTCAGACCACGTGTGTTAATTTAGAGGTTTCCCATCTTCCCTCCACCCAGAGAACACTGCTAAACAAATATCCTCATAGCATCCAGTGTGCACAATTGCTAATGAGTTTGTTCAGTCTCAGACTATTCTCATCACCTGGAAGGCAAAATATTTAAAAGGAAAAAAAAAAAAGAGGAAGCCTGTCAGCTTCTGGACTAGTTCCCCTATCATTTCTAAAGCAGGCAATGTTACCAACCTACTTCCAGTATTAAAACTTGAATATGACTGAAAGAAGTCCAAAAATTAAAACATGCTCAAGTGAAATGCAGTTTATTAAGAAAAAAAAGAGCAGCTTTAGAGAATACCTTTAAAGCTTTTAATCGAACGAGAGATCCAGACTTTCTGAAGAGTCCCTCAGTATGAACATATTCTTCCAAATATTCGCATGTATCAACGAGAAAGCTGAGAAAAGAACAGTAACATGGTTCTGATGTTCAGAATAAAGCTTGGGTTTTTTCCACAAAAACTTTCATAATTTTTTGTAAAACTTAATATATAGAATAATTTCTCCCAGTAACAAGAGTATAAAGAAATACAACTGAGTAAAAGCTCTGAATTCCCTGTCTAACTTCTGCATCACTCCTTTTCCACCTGGAACTATTCTTATAACCCCCAGGAACAAATAATTGCATTCCTCCTTCTGACAAGGGTTCAATACCATAAGGAGAGCAAAGTAATTACAAAATCTAAAAATCCATTGTTATTTACCTTGGAATATAACCATATTCTGGCACAAGTGATTGCGGTAACGCATGAAAAGATATTCCAAAGATTTTACCCTGAAATACAAAATTCAAATCATGTCATCGGAAAGTTGGTATAATTATCAACTACATATTACTAAGAAGCACACATTCCACAAGTGGATATAAGGGTAGTTAAGACAAAAAACAAAGTCTTTCAGATAAGACAGATAAGAGGTATTGTCTAGAAAATCACTGTCTCCAGAGATCTAAAACTACACTGATTCTAGTTACAGGTAACATTCTAGATGATTGTGAAAGACTAGAAAACTTTTCTGCAGTATGTTTTAACTAACTTCTTGTAAAATAAGAAGTGTTTCTTATAGGACTCATAAATCAGTAAGGATATTAACCAGATTGTTTTGGAATCTCACCTTAGTTTTTCAAATTGACTATATCCTATTTTTCTTAGAAATCAACACAAATCAATTGAAACAACTTTTTTTTTTTAATAATTTTTTCTTCATCTCAGACACTCAAGATTGCTCTTTGGGGAAGGATTAAACTCAACAGAACAATCTAGACAACTGTTCTGAACATCATACTTCGCATTTGTTCTTAAAAAACTGGTGCCTACTGCCTTATGGCAAGACATTAGAGTATGCTACATATTAGACAATAAGTAATTATTAATACGGATGTTCACCTATGGCATCAACAACTTCAACAAACCACAACTGCTACTGTATTTTTTTATATTCATGTTTACAGACCATGCAAGCCAGTCCCTCTCCCAACCAGAAGAGGACTGGGATCATGCCCAACTGGTTCTTAGAGCTGAATGCAAACTCTTAGTCATTCCTAGCTGAAATTCAATGTGCTGACCATGTTAGGAAAACAGTTAATCAGTAACTAACCCATTCGACCCAATCTAATCTATCCCACAGAAAACAAACATAACACAGCCAGGAAAGAAAAGCAGCACATCTGTCACTGTGTTCCAGGTTGCTACTAAAACTACAAAAAGAAAATTAACTCCAAGAGAGAATGTTTTGTCTGCATGTACAAGATTACATACTAGAAAATTCCAGTGGTTTGGAATTCAACATTTAAAATTCCTAACTGATACGCTCACTTCACTAGGTTTTGTTTGAAGTATCAGAAGTTGTGATTTAATTTCTTGTTAATAAATAATAAAGCTAATAAAATTTTGTCTGTTCCCTCATAACAGAAATAAAACATCTCTTGGCAAAACAAGTGTTATTCTGTAGCTTTTCCTACCTTGCTCAGTAGTTAAGTACAGTTTCTGCCTTGCATACAATTTAAGCACTACAGACAACAACGTGGACATCTTTTACCAAGACATAGATCTATTGTTCACAGTTCTTATTATCTTCCCTTCAAACAGAAAAGGAAATTCTAGAACCATATTAATATTTGATATTGACAAGGGGAAGAAAATTAATTTTAACTTTACTCTTGCTTTCTCCCTTTCCAAACCACCCAGCTCAAGCACATCTTCCCAGCTTCTTTAGTTCATATCGACCAAGGATTACTGCACCATTGTGTAATGTCTTCTCAGCCTTACAAGAAAGCTCACCCGGAGGATGCTCAGCTCTGTGCTATACCAGTTACACCGAGATCCTGTTTAGGACTTGACTAGAGATCTTGTTTAGGACTTGACCGTGGTCCACACTTTATAAATTAAAGAGCCTACCAGAAGATCAGTGCTCTGAAATGGACCTCAGTGCTGGCATTCATTATAATACTCCAGTTTTAAATAAGCGTTCTGAGACAGAAAACACTTTTTTCCTTCATCAAATTCACAACAGGTATTTAAGGTAATGGGAGAGAGTTCATTCCTGGACCACTGGCAAATCAAGGCAAGAGCTGTCTGTGTCAAAACACTTACCCTTGCCTTATACCAAGAAACCATGCAGATAAAGCCCTTCAAAAAGCCGAAAAATGTAAGAAATCGAGTAAAAGACACACAACTTTTAGAAACAACACCGTAGTTATATTCTAAGAAATAATACAATTACTAAGATTTGAATTCCGTGGTGAGTGACTCAGTGAAGCATAAAAAGCTCTCACACGGATCAGAGGCGAGTGTGCGTGTTTCAGCGGCCAGCAAGTCCACAGACAAAAGAGGAACACATCTCCTTCGCCATCTGGCCTGCCTGACAACACGCGAGTCCCAAACTGCCGGGGCAGGGCAATCCAGCGCCACTGAGCCATTACCTTCCTGAATCATACAGCTATATAATGGCCTCCTGGAGCATTTGCACGCTGAAACAAAGGGGAAAAAAAGCTCTTTTCCCCATTAGAGGAAGTGATGCCCTGTTAGGAGCTGGCAGGAGCCGCTGTATTACGGAAACGGCACGGCTGCCGGAACCAGCGCTCCCGGCGACAGGACCAGCCCCTGGACCCGTGTGAACTTTGGCTCCGGGGAGCGGAGCCCCCTGAGCTCCCCCGCCCCGCTCACCTCCGCTGCCGCCGCTGCTCCCGGCGCCTTGTCCGCCGCCAGACAGCTCCCGCTCTTCACCTTGATCCCGTACGAGGCCCGGAGCTCCTCCAGCACCGCCAGCCGCACCAGCCTCCGCCTCTGTTCCGCCATCCCCGCGCCCCCTACCCTCTCTCTCCCCCAGCCCGTCCCCGCCGCCCCTCAGACCCCGCTGGGCGCCATCACAGCCCCGCTCACCGTCCGGCTCAAACCCAGCGCGCGGCCCCGCCCGCGCCTCTGATTGGGCCGTTCGCCGTTCGAAATCAGGCCCCGGCCGCCCAACGGCCACGCGGGGCTGCCCCGCCGCGCCTGCCTCCGTGCGCCGCCTCTAAAGCAGCCAAGGCCCCCGCAACCGCTCTCGGGCGATCGTGCTGGACGCCCAAGGGCCGGGAGGGGTGGAACAGGGGGAGCGCCGTCAGCCCTCAACCCCCACATCGCCCTCAGCCCTCTATGCTCACATCTCCGTCATCCTTCCCATATCCCCTCATCCCCAACACGTGCCCGCCCCTCACCCATAAGTGTCAGCCCAGCGGTGCCGAGTTTGGGGATGTTCAGTTGGTTGGTCACTTAGAAACAAGTGTCTCCTCCGAAAATAAGTTTCAAATAAAAACAGCCGCCCGCCGCAGTTTTGTGGGTAAACTGGACTCTTCCACCGTACCTGATGGCCAGGGAATATCGGCATAGAAAAAAAGTTCTTCCCATCTGCTTCTGTCATTGACGCCGATTTTCCCTTGCATTACCTGGGCTCTGTGCAGGTCTGCCCGAGGTGATCCATTATTTCTGTCATTTTCTGCTGGCAGAGCCACACTCCGCAATTTAAGTGGCACTTGAAGCATTAGCACCAAGTTTGGCGTGTACTTTCTAAATTTGGGTTCCCTTGCCCGATCTATACAGTGAACTCAGACACCTCCTGCAGCAGGGTCATTTTGGGCTTTGCACTCTAAAAGTCACTACAGGAAAAACTGCTTCCTTTTATTTTTTTTTTTTTTTTTTTTTTTTTTTTGGTGGGGTTTTCTTTGTTTGGTTGGTTTTTTGTTGTTGTTTGGGTTTTTTTGGGGGGTGGGTGAGTGGGTGTTTTTTGTGTGGGTTTTTTGGGATTTTTTTATATTTTTTCTTTGGTGGGGGGGTTGTGGTGGGGAAGGTTGGTTGGTTTTTTTGTTTGTTTTTTTTTCCCTATTCTAAAGTAACTCTTCAAGTGCCAACAACAACACCACAGTTAACCAAATGCAGTTTTTCTGTGTAGTCAGAAAAAAAAGCACTGTACCAAAAATAAGTTTTCCAGCTTTTCAAGTTTTCTGTTCCTAGTTCTAAAGCGAGTCTTACTTCACTGAGAGAAAGACCACAAAGCTTAGACACAGAATGATAAGCTTGTTACAGTGCTCTGAACACTCAGGGACACAAAAGCTAGAGAATAAAAAGAGAATAGCTAGAATTTTTCCAAATGTCAGCAAAATGTAAACGGAAAAAACCCGCTAACAAAATATATAGAAGAAAGACAGCAGCAGTAATAAAAAGCAGATTAGATGCAAATTTTCATAAGTAAACCCCTGTGATTTTGATTATGGATGTCAAAATCATGTTATTGTACAAAAGTAATATTTCTCTAAATGTGGTTTTAGTGTAACCTTACTCTAAGTATTTTTATCTGTCCTGGCATTGAAACGTCCTGGATTTGAAATGGCATGAAAATACAGTTTCTACCCTAAAATATCACTAAATTTCTCTAAATATGAGAAAAAGAAAAGGAATCAAGTAAATAGCTACCATAAAATTTAATTTAAACAATCTCTATTCCAACTTAGGTTTTTGTAGTAATGATGAATTACACAAGAGGGAGCTGTGACTGGATAAATATATCTGAACTTTTCATACTGAGTATTTTCTGTTCAGTATTCACATAAGAAGAAACATGTTATGATAGTATGTACTGGATTTTTTTTACTAAAAAAATGTGTGTGTAATTTTTTTACCTTTTGCAGGAGACATTTAAAGTGACACTATTATCCAAATTTTGTCAACACCATTTGTCAAATATTTTAATGTTCTTTAGGTGACTATTTTAGCATGTTTCTGTTTTATTTGCAGGTAGAGACTGGAGCAGAAAAAAGTACTTTGCAAATAAGAACTATAGTTTTTCAAGCAGTTGTAGCATCCCAACTCAAATCTATTGCACCTGTTTGAAATTGAGTTAGGAAAAAAACCCAGCTATTTGGCATTGTTCTGGGGTGACTTTATGGTGCTTGTATCCTCAGTTGTCTGTTCTGCTTATGCTGGATATCGAGTTGTGTGCTTTTAAAACTAGATCTGAGAGAGAACGAGGGGAGATGGAGAAGCGCTGGAATGTCTGAGGTGACTGCATTCAAAAACATAAGAGCTTTTACAAGAAAATTAAGAGAATGTTTACATTCACTATTTCTATGGTCAAATAAGGTTTTCCAACGAGATTTTGGAACAGCTCTCAAAGTACAGCAGTATACAGCATACCTTTCGTCTCAGGGTTTCAAGACCTGCCAGCAAACCTGCTCCAGCTTGGGCTTCTCCTTCCATGGGGCCACAGATCCTGCCAGGAGCTTGCTGCAGTGTGGACTTCCACCTCCTTCAGCCATCCACCTGCTCTGGCATGGGGTCCTTCATCAGCTGGATGTGGACATCTGTTCCACGACGGACAGCAGCAACGGATGGGCAGATTGCCTCACCGTGGTCTTCACATGGGCTACCAGGAGATTTTGCAGTGCCTGGAGCACCGCCTCCCCTGCTTCTTCACAGACCATGGTGTCTGTGGAGCTGTTTCCTTTGCATATTCTCAATCCTGTCTCCAGCTACTGCTCTGCAGCAGTTTTTTCACCCATCTTATATACGTTATCCCAGAGGCATTACAGATGTCGCTGATGGGCGCAGCCAGAGGCAGTTCCATCTTGGAGGTGATTGACATTGTTTCTGTCAGACATGAGGGAAGTTTCTAGCAGCTCCTCAGAGAAACCTTCATTGTAGCCCCCCTGCTGCCATAACCTTGCCATACAAACCCAGTAGAGGTTTCTTCTCTGAAGAGGTATGTTTTTGATCCATTGAAGCAATCATGCTGAGGATGCATTACTGAGACAAGACATTCATTCTGAAGACCTGTGGTTCTAGAGTTTAACAGTTAATAAAACCTCCCTGGGAGGAAATAAAAGCTTCAGACTGGTATAATTCTGCATGTGTAAAGGAAATTAAAATTATTCTTACATTACTTCACATTTATAGAATATTTGACATCAGAAGTGCTTCAAAAACTATGTATAGGGCTCAGCTCACCTGCTGAAATCCTGTCAGTTGCAAGTACAAAGGCATTGACTTGGGCAGACCCCAAGGCAAAAGTTAGATGAGACACTAGACATGTCTTATGTCACAAACTTGTCACAAGTTTCCCTGCAGGATATGATGCCATCACATGTCTGAAGTAGGAGCTGTGCTGAAGCCTTTAGAAGTTTAACTCCAGGCCCAAACTTGATGTTTTTCTCTTCTGACTTTCGCTCTCTCCCTTTTAATCAGTGTGGGAAGGAGAGATGGTAAAGCAAGCAGTGTATGGGAAATTAAAATGAGAACAAAAGTCTGTCCAAATTATGCAACAAGGATCATTATGCTATAAAATTGCTCTTCAAATGTGGCTGTCATTGAGAGGTATTAAGATTTCAACAGTTATTTTCTTGATGAAGACTTAATTTCTTGCATAAAAAGGTTTTTAAGCTTAAAGCAATGCCTACACAATTAATGTCCTTTGGTTTTTTGAATGTTTGAAGGGTCCTAAAGGATTTAAATGTTACAGGAGCATTGTTCATCACTACATATCAGTAGTATCGAAGTACTGTCACAATAGCCTTAGAATTCTAACAAATTACAAATGTAATGTATCACTAGGTAGAATGATCACTAGATCATTTTGCAGTGGAATATGTATAGTTTTAGGAACCCATGGCTCTGCAGCCTCCCATGCTGACGCACATGTATGTGGCTTCATTGTGTGAGCCTGCAGGCTTTGGAAACTGCACTTCCCAGCTAAGTGTTGTTCAGTAGTTAATATTTTCTTTATTACATCTCATCATATATTCTTCTAGCCTTATTACCAAAATATTACAGGATGTTTATTTTGACTGTGTTATCTCTCTCTTCACCTTAGACAAATGATAACGGAATGTTTAAATGTAACATAGTGAGCAATCCCCCCCAAATAAACTTCAAATTTCATGTATGAAAACTGTTTCTTTTAAAATGTTAGACTTGTCTGCTCATCTATTTCAATTATTTCAGAAAATTGAAAAAGGCTAAATACATTAAGAATGAGAAGGCAACAACTCAGAAAAGAGCAGAAAAGCTTCATGACACAGCTAATGAAACATTCAAATGGAACCTACTGCTATATACTTAAATTTCTTCCATTCTTTGTGATCTCTAGAATTGCACTGTTTTTATCATGACATTTCCAAATATTTCAATTTTTAAATTGCCATGCAGGACTTTTTCAGCATCTTTACTGTACTAGTAAAAGCAGTTCTAATTATATATATAGAGAGCTATTTTTATATGTGATATTTTAAAATTTATTTTATTTTTAGCTACTTATTTTCCCTCTAAAAATACACATAAGATCAGCACTCATGTAGGAAATACAGAAACTCATCCTTTTTTTTTTTTTTGTCTCATGACTACTGATCAGTTTAGATTCTTACTGCATTGAAAACAATTACCTGCCTTCCACTTGAAGGCATTCATGCTGATGTCAAGATGTGTCAAGATCTTTTGCTGTGCCACCTCCAGTGAAAGGCTGTCAAGGTGAAAACACTACGTGTCATCCTAGCTTCCCACGCTACATCCAATTTTAATTTATTCTTAAGTTGCCACAGTATCTTGTGAGTCCTGTATTGTATCAAGTAAATGTTTATAACCCATATTTCCTTCAAAAATAAATAAGAAACAATACAAAAGGAATACAACAAAATAATAAAATACTGCACTTTTCAGATTGTGGTATTTGTTTCTGGCAGAAGGAAGTAGAGAAAAGGAGAGTGAGACATTTCCAACAGAAACAGGCTATGAATTGCAAATGCTCTTGGAAGAAATTCCGCCAGGAATGGAAGACTGGCATCCACCAGCTCCAGTGTCACAGCTGTAGGACTGCTGTAGGAATTTTTTTTTTTACCAGTCAGATAGTTATTTAAATAACATCCATTGTGTAATCCTCAAACAAGCAAAACTTCCCCTGTTCATGTTCATGGTTTAGCCCCAGCTGGCAACAAAGTACCACACAGCGACTTGCTCACTTCCCCTTCCCCCCCACTGATGGAATGGGGAGGAGAATCAGGAAAGAAAAGAGAATAGAACTCATGGGTTGAGATAAGAACAGTTTACTGATTGAAACAAAGGAATAATAATAGTAGTAATATTAGTAATAGTAATAATAATAGTAGTAGTAGTAAATGAGAAGGAGATAAAACACAAGAAAGACAAGTGCTGACAATACAATCTCTCACCACATGTTGACCAATACCCAGCCCATTCCTGAACTACAACTGGCCCCATTCCAGGTAACTCCCTCCAGTTCACATATTGGGCATAGCTTTTTATGTTATGGAATATCTCTTTGGACAGTTTGGTCAGCTATGCTCCCTCCCAACTTTTGTGTCCCTCCTCACTGGCAGAGGATGAGACACTTAAAAGTCCAGAATCACAGAATATGCTGAGTTGGAAGGCACCCACAGGGAACATGAAGTCCAACTCCTGTCCCCGTGCAGAACCATCCCTAAGAGTCACACCATGTGCCTGACATTATTGTCCAAAAGTTTCTTGTCCGTCAGGCTCAGAGCTGTGACCACTCCCTGGGGAGCCTGTTCCAGTGACCAGACACCCTCTGGGTAAAGAACTTTTCCCTAGTATCCAACCTAAACCTCCCCTGACACAACTTCAGGCCATTCCCTTGGGTCCTGTCACTGTCACCACAGAGAAGAAAGAGATCAATGCCTGCCCCTCCTCTTCCCCTCATGAGGAAGTTGCAGACTGTGATGAGGTCCCCTCTCAGGGATCCTCTCAAGGCTGAACAAGCCAAGTGACCTGAGCCATATGGCTGTCCCTCAAGGCCCTGCACCATCTTTGTTGACCTCCCCTGGATGCTTTCTAATACTTTAATGTCTTTCTTATATTGTGGTGACCAAATCTGCAGATAGGACTCAGGATGAGGCTTCACCAGTGCAGAGCAGAGTGGGAAGTCTTTGACTTAGGGTAAGTATGACTTAGCAACAACCAAAATTTTCGTGTTTTATTCGCATTATTCTCCTACTGAATCCAAAACACAGCACTGCATCAGCTACTGAGAAGAAAATGAGCTCTGCCTCAGCCAAAACCAGGACAAGAGAAAGCAAATATGTTAGCATATTTCTGCATAAGCATACTATTTCTTCTGTTTGGTTTCAATCATTCATAAACATACAAATACTCAAGACAATTAAAACATACAGATTGAGAAAACTCAACAATGTTGGAATGTGAAGAAACTATCATTAGAATTTTCTACATTAATTTATTTATAGCTTTATGAGAAATTTTCATGTAGTGTCAGACATACTTAACTCTCTCTATCGACTGCACAAAAATATCTGTTTAAAAATCTTCAAAGATCAGACAATTCCTATGTCGATTATCTTAGCTGCAGAAAAACCACCACCCCTGAAGCTGACTTCCTGCTTGAGAAACCATAAACTAATTGCAAAACAAAAGGCACGTTTGGAGAGGTCCTCGACTTTCAGCAGTTAGTGCATTACAGTGTATCTGATGCTGAACAACTTGTGAATGTTTAGCATGTTCTTTGTTGAAGACAGTCTGGTTGATGTATGCTGCTAATACTGCTGGGTGAGATGATAGAGCATGAAGGAAAACAAGCTGCATCCTTTACTGTCAAACTGTTCAGTTTCAGCTGCTCCAAAGAGTAGGCATTTGGGTAAAGAGTAGGTAGCTGCTTTTTTTTTTTTTTTTCAGTCAGCTGTCATCTTTACCAAGTCACTTTCCACCTGCTGTTTTTTGATTAAATAAAATCCTTCCCACTCTCTTCAAGTCAGTTACTGAGATTCAAACCCATGATGCCAGACTAATGTCTGTTACATGACTGACTATGAAAAGAACAACCTGAAGAAAGCAACCGGTAACTTGTGGTCCTCAACAGAGTGGTTTTGTGTGGTTTGGGTTTTTCTTAAACTAAAATAGATTAATTGGTTTTTTTTCATTTTCCATTGATGGTGACTCCTAGTTTTCTACTAATTTTTCAAGATATATTTTTAGTGCATTTAATGTCCAATTTAAACTCAAATTTTCCCATAATTAAAATTAATGAATGAAAATATTTTAGACTTTAAAACCTTAAAAGTACATGCTCAGAAAATGATTTTGTTATGTTAGTTTCTAAAAGTATGTAGGCAATACTGTGTTCTATGCTTCTAGGCCTGTGTGACATATGATAGAATGTCCTTAAACCCAGACCTTCTAACTGTCCTCACAAAAGGACTCCAAATCCAATTCCCAGAAATTTTGCATCATGCCAGGGCCATAAGGCAGTCATGTTGCCAGGTTGCCTCCCTCTCCACTTCACTATGTGCTTGAAACCTGTCTGTGTGTGAAGGGTTTGAGTATGGAAAGCCAAGCAGAGTTATCTCCACGGCTTGCTGGTTCTGGCTTTCCACCCATCTGCACTTCCTCCACCTCTGAAATACAGTCCCATGCTGGAGGGACATGGCTTCTGCATGGGACAGGGTAGCTCTGTCAGCTTTACGTGGCCAGCCCAGGGACAGGGTACAAGGACAAGGTGCACACAGGAGAGAAGAACAGGAGTTACAGGGCTTCAGGTGCTGGAAATGATCCCACTGGCAGCTGTCACAGAATCATATAATCACAGAATGGTGGAGGCTGGAAGGGACTGCTGGAAATCATCTACTCCAACCTCAAGCAGGGTCCCTTAGAGCATGTTATTCAGGATTGTATCCAGGTAGGTGTTGAATATCTCCAGTGAGGGAGACCACAACTCTCTTGGCAACCTGTTCCAGTGCTTGGTCACCTGCACAGTAAAGAAGTACTTCCTCATGTTCAGGTGAAACTTACTGTGCCTCTTGTCCTATTACTTGGCAACATCCAGAAGAGCCTGGCTCCATCCTCTTGACATTCACCCTTCAGATACTTGTATATATTGATAACATCCCCTCTCAGTCTTCTTCGGGATAAACAGGCCCAGCTCCCTCAGCCTTTCCTCATAAGTGACCTGTTCCAATCCCCTCATCATCTTTGTTGCCCTTCACTGGACCTGCTCCAGTAGCTCCTTGTCTCTCTTGTCCTGAGGAGCCCAGAACTGGACACAGCACTCCAGGTCAGGCCTCACCAGGGCTGAGTAGAGGGGCAGGATCCCCTCCCTCCACCTGCTGCCAATGCAGCCCAGGATCCCCTTGGCAACAGGGACACATTGCTGCAGGCTCATGTGCCAGCAGAGTCACACTGTTACGGTTTAACTTCCGCTACTGAGACCTCTGCCCTTTAAGTGGATTCCATAAAGTTGGCTGGAATAGTATTTAATATTTAAAAGAAGAGCCATAGTGTTTTAGGAGCTGTTTGAATTTAAATGCCATTATGACTGATAATGTCAAAATAGGTGTGATCTGATGCACAGCAATAGTCAGAACTAAGAATAACTGGTGTACCCACTAATAAGCACCCCAGAGACCTGGATTTTCCAATCAAGTGTGGTCAAAATTGCAGTAACTACAATGACTGTTACTTTTAAAAACAAAGTCTAGCTGTAGATTTAAGGTTTTAAATGCTCTGATTTCACTCATTTAAAGATTTTCAAAACTCCTGCCTGTGGATATGAAAATGGTTCTCATCCATTATTATCATAACTCTCTCTATTTCCTTATTTTTATTGATTATGAGCGTAATTAATTTGTAAATCATCAGCAACACCATTAAAATCCTTCTGGCTTTTTAGTGTCCTAAATAGCATCCTTTTAAAACCAGCTTGTAACTTGAATAGCTGCTTGTCTCTACTTTTAGCTAACTACCACTGAAAATGTAAGATGGAGAAGGTTTTCTTTGTTTTGCTGTGTATTACTTACTGAAAAATCAGATGTATCAAGACTTGTCAGACACACTTTAGTCAAGTGGGTCCTTCTGATCATGCTGTACTTTATACAACAAGAGGAGAAACAAGCATTAAAATAACATTTAATGTAAAACCACAGAGATAACAATAAAAGACAGGGAAGTGAGATACCTGATTTTATTTCTAGCTTGTTTTTCAGATTATCTAGATAATAACTCAATTAATTTCTTTAAAAAACAATTAATTTCCTCAAATATAGGTGTTTATACTGAACTTGCCTATGTGCCTCTTCAGTAGACTTTAACACCAAAGTTCTTGACAGATATTATAAAATATCACACAACTGTCAGGAAAACAAATTTCACTCATCATCGGGAATGTAATTCACATCTCTGTCTAATTGTGTTATTTGGTGCACAGGGAGTGTTTTTCTGCATGGAAATTTATTGTTCTTCTTTCTTGTTCCCTAATGGAAAGTGAGCTCCTAGGTTCAGAGCTTGGAAAGGAATGAAATTTCCACTCTGTGACATTTCTCTGAAACCACTCTCCGTTGTATCTCCTTCTGTGCTGGAAATGGAATCCCACACAAAGCCACTCTATACTAATGGTTTTAGTTGCTCCCAGCACTGCTCATGACTAAGTGCAAAATCCTCTCTTCTACCTCACTACCAACCCCATCCTCCCCTGTGAACCACAAGTCTAACAAGAGAACCCAGTCTTTCTCTTCTAAGATCTTCTTCATAGTGGAGCTAATTATATACAAAGACATGAACACTTCCTTTGAGAGGAAACGTAAAGTCATCAGGTCTGTCTGTGTGCTCAAACTGCTGCACAAGTATGTGTACCTAAGCTTGCTGTGGGTTCCTCACAGCATTTTTACAACCTGAGGGCTGGAAGGGCAGCAGATGATACACTTGTAAAAATCTGTGTACATATTCTATTACTTTATAATGTCCCATATTGTACAATGCCACCCAGTGTTGTCAAAGTATAAGAGCCCACTCACAGAAATGTGATAATTTCAGTCAATATCTGAGAAGTTACGATATGAGAGTTCTTGTTCTGCAAACTCTTAACCAAGATGAAAACTTACCTGTTTTTTGAGTTGGAAGTGAATCAATTTGTGTCAACATAGTGCAATCCCTATTCTAGCCAAGGGATCCTTCTGCTGTGTGTCTGTCACTCCTGTGCAAGAGCTTGGGAAGTTTTCAATTAACCAGGTTCTGAAAACATAGCGCTGGCATATTGTTCCAGGGAGATGTACCATAAACTTGGCATAAGACAATATAAACAGAAATTTCTCTTGAAATATAAATGAAAAATTTTCAGAATGCACACAGTTGGTTTCCCCACCCCCAAAAAAACAACCCAAACCTGTTTTCAGAGAAAAAAAGCAACAACAAAAAGCACCAAGTGTCTCCAAGTCCTGTGTGGAGTTCAACTCATTCCTAACTAATAGCCTTCTGATCTTGTGGCCACTGGTACTGATAAACCTTTCTCCCTGATTTCTAGTGTTTGCTTCCAAGTCAAACAGGATTTTGCTGTGTTTGCTCAATGTGGCATGGCCAACACAGTGATAGTTTCTGGTTCCTATGTCGTTTGTCCAAATTCGTTCCATGTTTTCTCATCAAGCTGAAGATGAGATGAAGACATGATCTACCAAAAGAATGTGATATTCATTCTGTTCAGTGACATGGACAAATCTCGTGAAGAACAAAGCAGTCTTTCGTCTCACCAGTCACATGTCATCTGGAAAAAAAAATGCAAATTTTTTAAAAACAAATGAGATTCTTTCCTTTGTGCAGGCCAGGTACTTGTAAAATATCAGTTCTAATCAATCCTATGAGGTGCATATGGTCTCCAGTACAAGCTGCATTCTAGTTATTTTTGCAAATAACTTGTTTCTTTCAGTAAAATATAAGTTGTTGGTCCCCTGGCAAATATTCTGAGCAGACTTAAAACAGCAATTTAAAACAAAAATCAGAACTGAGAAAAATAAACTAGGAACTTGCTTTTATATTTGTATTTCTGCATGCTTTGGCACATTTTATTAGTATTTATTTACATATTCAAATATTCTCAAATGTTCATAATGAAAGAAAGGTACAAAATTAAAATGGGGTAATGTCTGGAAATACTTTCAAAAAACTGCGTGAATTTAAAAACATTTTTTTTCTAGCATTTAATTGATAATGTATCTATTAAAATTTGAGTTAATAATGTCCAGGTTTATAATCATACTAACCCTAGATTGTACACTTCCCAAGTTTAGTATTTTAATTTATTCCTCGATGATTAATGCAATTAATTATAGGTACATGTTAGCCTACTTGTAACACATCAAGCTGATAGTATAGGAGACTAGGAACTAGACCAAAACCAAACAAACTGTGGTATGCTATAAATAAAGCATTGTATGCCTGATTCGAAATTTCTTGTAACTGAATTTTCCAAAGAGCCTACAGGAAGGAAGAGCCTAATAGGCCCTTTAATTTTAAATGTGCCTTGCTGTTTATGCTTTGCATCATCCTTACTATACTGCAATGCTGCATGACTGGATGAAGTTTTGCTCCTGATCGTTTACCAGAGAAGGCATTTCTAAAAGGAAGGAAGCGCATCACAAAATGAGTCCAGATTTCAGACAGCATTACAATTTGTAACAATTTGTATTTAGGTTGAGAATGACTCTGTGCATTTCAGGCCACTTTAAACTTTCAGTATTTAAAAATATACTAAATGGGATGTTATCAGGGAAGCCATTTTTAGCATCAAGGAGAAATAGAAGAATATCTATTTAAAGATTTAACAGTGTTAAATGGAGAAGAACACTGTTTAACAAGAACTTTTTAAAAAATCATCAATCTCAGTGGTAAATGGTCTAAGTTATTAAATGTAAAAATAACTCATGAAAGAGATACAACTAAGTGCTATTCTTTTGCCAATCAATGTTTCCATTTAAACAAAATATTCTCTTATTTTCAAAGCCACACAATTTCTGGTGGTTTTATTCAAATATATTAAAATGGTTGACCCACTGAACTATTTTTATCTGCATATATTTTTCAGCTAACAATAACCAGATATTAACTAGATGTGCAATACATGAATAATAAATGTTATTTTCCATTGAAAATAATATTTAGAGAGGTCTTCCTTTGGTAAACCTTTTAAAATAGCTTTTAACTAAGGAGAAGACACCTCACAGGCAAGTTTTTCCCATTTTTGAGTGTTCTATTACTTTCAAAATGATTCTTCTCTATATAGCAGTGCCTGATTATTTTCCATATGCTACTGTCTTCTTTTTAAAAGCTCTTTCTCTAATGGCCCTTGATGTTTCTTTACAGAACTTCTTGTTCTTTTCCTCTCTTCATTTTACTTCCAACACATACTCAGGCTGTAAAGGGAACATCTATTTAAGATCTCCTCAGAGCCTAAGGATATATATTTTTCTTTGGGTCAATGCTGATTGACATAGCTTCTTCTTTAATCAAGAATTACAAATCTCAGAAACACTGCTGATAACATCTGAAACTTTATGTATTATCTATAGTAATCTGTGAAAATTACTTTCTTCCCAGTATAGTAGAGGTTGTTTCTTGAATATGTAATTAAATATTGAATGCAGGGCAAATTAGGCTCCCACTAAAAGGGCTTTTTCCCTGTTCCATACATATACATTCCATTTTTCTCTTGAGGGTGAAAGTAGACATAAATAGGAGAATACATAATCTAGTCTGTTCTTATCTTAGTTTTTGACACTCTGTAGTAAAATAATATTTAGGCCTATGCACTATCTCATGCACTCAGCAAAAGATGTATCCAGTTGTTTATGGTCCACAGCCCTGGTCTTTCATCTGAATGCTTGTGTATACAGAGGTGTGGTAATCAGAATGCAGATGATTACTCTAGACAGTAGGCTAGAATTTAAGGCTGATTTTTAACTGAATTTTAGAATTATAAGTGTTACTTGTATTCTTAGGTGGCTAAGTTTAAAGTAATCAGTGAATCATGGAGATTACAAGGTACAAAGTTAAATTCTTAAAAGACAGCAAATAAATTACTACTCTGAGAGGAGAATGAGAGCATGTGGAAGAGAAAGAAGTGAAACCAAAGCAATATTTCTGATAGGATAAATTTTGCATTAGGTGAGCAAGTACTGACTGGTAGCTTTTTCAATAATATGCAGTTTTGTCTTTACACAGAAATTTACTCCTTTCTCTCCCTCAACTAATTTGTTCCATGAGTTAAATATAACTCTCAATTGTAGAATTTATTTTACAGATACCTAGTCTTATTTGTCAGGTGTTGCATACCATACAAACAGAAAGGTAGAGTCTATCTATTAAAGAAATGTAAATTTTCACTTGCCTTTCATACCTAAAAGAAACAAGATAAAAAAGAAAGATATGCTTTTACTCTAATTAGTTCATCTGCTAAAATGGCCAATTTTTACCTTCTCTTTGAAAGGAATGGTATCAAAAAATGACCCTTTTGGTGGAAGCATATGGCAGATGAGTTTGGTAGAGTAATGTAACATGCAGTGCATAAACATGTGAATTCTGGCTCAAATCCAAGACTTCAATGAACGTCTGAGAGAAAACTTCTCAAATGCACGTGTGCAACCTGCCGCACCTCAGTGTGAGAAAAGTTCAGGTTTGACTGCTCAGGAGTTCTGACTAAACAGAAACTACTTGCACATGACTGAGAAAGAAAGTTGAAGAAGAAACTGGGATCTGGTGATGAGATTTATGCTCTCGTTTTGCCAGATTTTACAAAATCACTACCTGTCAGGCACAAAGATTTCTCAGAAGCCCATTTTGAAAGCACTTACTGGATCACAGTTTTTAGAAGCGCTTATATATGCACTGTCAAAATCAAAGCAGGGCATGTAAGGGCAGAGTAAAACCACAGCTTAAAAACAATATTCCTGCCCTTTTTTTTTTAGTAGGACAATAAGTGCAATGCCAATAGGGTTAAGCATTTTGTAAGTGTTCTAATCCTTATGATATTGTGTAACAAGAAATTATTTTCTTCTTGTTTTTAACTAGCAAGCTGCAAATATGTGGGCTGAAACTCTTCATGCTGCTGTTTGCTATTAGCTGGGTATTTCTGTAAATTTCAGCTACCAAGATAGTACCACCTCTAATAGCAAAATTGAGCAAAAATACATCATGTGGTCTACGTTCTAGACCTGTGTAGACTGAAAAGATTAAATAATAGAATCAAGCTATAATCAATATTGTCAGACATTGTTAAATCATCCAAGGTGATGGTGTGGATTTTCTTGTCCTGATTAAAACTTGTTTCATCTGGTAATTTTGTAATGATTACAGCCACTTTTACCAAACGCTACTTCACAGTTAAACTCTTTTGTCTCCCCAAGCAGTGGTCAGACATCTAGTGTCCAACACAGACATGCTCTGTGAGTCATTGTTCTGTGAGGAATTATTCAAGTGGATCATTCCTGGACTCATGTGGTGGTGCATGTGCCCCCTTCTAGGTTAAGCCAGAGCATCAGTGTGAGTCATTCTGTGAACTGGAGGGCTTGAATGGTTTATGTTAAAAAGAAAGAAAACATGCACAAACAAGGCATATCAGTTGTCTGACGTCGTTCACAGCGCAGTGCCACAGTCAGGTATGAGGCAGGGGTTGTGGAATACAGCACTGGAGTAAGGGATGTCCAGGCATGGCAAAGACAACAGTGCCTTGGACTGGCCTTACCACTGAAGCCCTGTAGAGTGGAAATAGGGCCCGTGGGGGCTTATCCTCTAACCGAGGCTCAGGCACACAATTACAGTGACTGATCAGAGCAGCAATCAAATTACACTAATTCCACCTAGTTAAATCCTTTGCACAACTTGTATCTCAGCATCATTTCAGTTTCAACCCTTTACAGTCACCTTGAGATAAAGCACTGCTTGAAAAAACATGTCTGTTTGATAGGGACAAATTGGGTGAAAAGAAATACGGTGTTTTGCTACAGCTTAAACTAGTGTTATAGAAGATAATGAAGGACTTGATATTAAATTGTCTCTTCCATACAGTTCTGCAATCTAAGTATCATTCAAGACACAGAAAAAATAAGGCACCTATGATCTGACTTGTAGCAGAGCTGAGTTTCCTCAGCAGAAGTTAATGATAAGTATGATTTTAATATAAATTTCTAAATATTTGGAAAACAAGGATATAGATATCTTATATGGGACATGCAAAATGATTTAACTCTTTGCAATTTATTCTTACACTTTGGCTTTCTTTATCACAACGTGAAGAGGTTTTCTTTCAACTTTTACCAAATTTAATTATTAACATAAGAAACTGTAAAATGGAAGCTAATTCCTGTATTCAGTGCAAACTGCAATAAACTGTAAATAATTCATGGAGCTGTAATAATACTGTAGAAAATAGCAAACTCCTTGTACCACCATACAACCAGCAGACCTAATTCATGCCACAGGTTGCTAAACCTAAGATTCAATTGCAGGCTACCACATAACCTAATTATTTTCCTAAATGTCCCAAATTGATCTTAAGGATTACTGAATTGCTTGCCCACAGTAGGAAAAGCAATAACCCATTCATCTCCAGAGTTTACTGACCATTTTGCCAGAAACTTCTAATGCTTAATCTGTATCATGGAAAATTTCTGTTTTCCTGCTAATGCTTTTCTTTTAGAACGAAATGTCATATATTCAGCTATATTAGGACAGATTGAATTAGAGCAGAGAAATGGCACACCTTTTTCTGTAACATTTGGTTCACTCTGAAATCATCTTTCTTGAGCTTGGATGCCTGGAGCTATTGCAGATGAGATAGCCCCTACCCATCAAATAACACAACTGCTTTCCAACACTGCTGTAGCCAGTGTCACCTGGTACACTTCTCTCCTACAGCCACATTACACCAGTGACTCATAAATCATTCTGTGATCAACCACTGTGTCCCCACCACAGCTGTTTCCAGTCAGTGAGCTCACAAATTAACTCTCAGAAACTCTCAGTATTAGTCCTGAGGAATACTTGTACTTGATAGTAATTAATTTTGTCCCTTGTATATGATTCCAGTTCTTACAGTCATGCAGGCCTTCCTGGACGTTACAGCCAGCCTTCTGTGTTAGTGAGAGACATAATTTGCTGTCAGCAAACTCCATTATTGCAGTCCTGTATCTCCCAACTAAGCTTTTTAATGAAATGACAAAACAAGTATTGTTTGAAGACTGGCCCTCTAAGAGCTCCAGTAATAACACCACGTAACAACACTTTCCCTTTCAATGGCACTTTCCCCCCTCACAATATTCTCCTCTCAATAATTAGTGAGCACTGATTATCATGTGCACTGAAGATACAGTCATCAGCCAGGACTCCTGCAGAAATAATATGTTCTTGTTTAGGTACACACTGTCTACTGATGCATGTTTGCCTACAGACCAAAATAAGATTTTATGTAAACCTAGGGGTTTTTTTTTTAATTAATAAAAATTAACTTTTTCTACTGTACCAACAATAGTTGAATCTAAAAATGCTAAGAGCTAGAAGAATTAAAATCTCTTTTTTTGCTATTCTTTGGGCAAAATATTTTGTTTCATAAATGGTGAAATATTTTTGAAGTTTCATTTTGAAAAACCAAGCCTGAACTAAATTTAAAAAAAAATTGAAAACACCAAATGTTTCCAATTCCACATGGAATAAATGAATAAAATTACAATGAAGTATTTTTTGTGAATCTATACAAAAAAAAATGTTTGGCTAGAAGAAAAAAAGTATTTTGGATTGACATGGAAGGAATGTACTTTCTGATTGTTTTGATTTTGCAACAAAACCAAAAGAAGATAATTAATTTAATCAACCTCCTGTTTTACAGAAAGCGTGAGCTCTGGTGTTCTCTTATACCAACCCATAACTTTGCAGGTTTAGTGTTCTTTCACCACAGGTTTTTCAGGACACAAATTAAAATTAAATAGCAGTGTGAAGAGATAGCTCTAGTCCCAAAGCTCAGATGTTGTCATGAGAACAAATTCTGGAGAAGGTTGGACTAATGGAGGAGTGGCAGCACCAGGAATTCTCCCCAGTCTCTGCCAGGAAGCATTTAATGCAGTAAAAGCTCAGTGTCATGTGCACAAACAAGCCTGTATTTGTCTGATGAAGACATAGAAGCATGTATCAAAACCCATATGCATATTTGGGGTGATTTTTTTTACTGGTCCTCAGAAAAAGCTAGGAGGAGCTTGAAGCAAAGATAAAAAATCAGTAAGAGACAAGTTATAACGTTGACAGACATGGACAATGGGGGAAAAATACAAGCCAAGGAAAATCACCCAGGAAACTACTCTTTCACATGCATATGGCAGAAATAAAAAGTTGTTTACTGGAAAAAAAAAAGTCATATATGTCTGTTAGATATCGTGTGCAATACAACTAAATATTTATTTAAAGGCATAAAATGTCATGCTGTTTTGCATAATTACTGGCAGAAATACTTCTTGAATCAACAAATTCTACAAATTTGATCATTATATATTTAAAAAATCCATTTCTAAGAGATACTTTATATGTCAGAGTGATCACATGTAGCCTAGCAACCAGGATGTTATTGAAATTCTACATACAAGTGCATGAGTCATTTTTAGATATGAAGTAAGTGTAATGATGAATGTTTAATAAGTGGCAGAATCAGTAAGATATGAACTCGATTTTATAAATGTGCAAAGTTTAGTAAATTATATTTTTTCATAAATTTGCTGATAAGAAAGGGTAAATATCTGTGGGGGTTTTTTTCCCATGAGAATGTTAAATAATATTTTCCGTGTTTTCAGGTTATTTCCCATATTTATCACCTGAAGATTTTTACACATCAACTTCACTTATCTCAGGTATAAGGATTTGTCCTAAAAACATACATCATATCTCTCTTATCCTGCCCAAGACCTGAAAAAGAGTCTTCTCTGCTTCAAGTACAGATTTCTGGGTACAAATGTCATCCATCTAACTGAAAAAAAAATCTGTCTAGCCTATTTGATATGCCTTTCCTGACACCAGTTTCCTGATACTTCAGCTCTTTGATGAGGCATTATCCATTTTCTAAGAACAGACTGTTCTGTAGTTAGTGCACAAAACTTGCACAATGTGCTGCTTCAAAGATCACGACACTTGAAAAGAAAAGAAAAAAAAAAGTGGAAATAGAATTAATACCCAAAGTGATTTTTTTTTCCATTTAGGGGATCTGAAGATGTCCCCTTTCATGGTAGTAACTTTGCATTCATCACAAGCTTGGACTCCAGCTCCTTGGGATTCTTTCCTAAGCAGCAGTCTAAGTACAAAATAGCCTATAATAAAGTCTACAAGTGCACATGATGAAAATGCAAGATTCAAGGTTGAAAGGAAAGAGCATTGATGCACTCTAGAATGACAGTCCTCACATTCCTAGCACAGACAACGTATTTGCTTCTCATTATTCCAGGCCTTAATCCTCAGTTTACCTGTACTCATTGCTCCTCTGTTCTGTGCTAATTTACATGCAGCATCAGTTAATTCCAGCTTAGAAGAATTGTTTAGTAATTGGCTGTTAACTGACGCTGTGTATGTGAGTCGTATCTCATTGTCAAAGCTTTTTTCTTTAATTCTGATTATGAATCAGGAACAAATTTTGATTAGTTATCAATCAGATAGGAAAAATGATCAGAAGTTTTTGAACATTGGAAGTTCCTAAAAATAGTGTATGAAAGAGAAATAGGCCTTTGCAAACACTGTATGGAAGAAAGAGACCTTAAAGTAATTGGAGGAAGAAGGTGACTCTATCAATATAAAATTTGTTGCTGGTTTAACATAAACTGAGAATGATGGACATCTAATCCAAACCAAGCTAAAGTTCCATTGACTGTCCCTCATAACTTGCACAGGCTTTGTGGGATCACTGCTGTATCAAAGCACAGCACACATTTCTCATGCAAAATGAGACTACAACAGTTATGGTGAAACCAAGAACAGCTTTTTAACAGTTCAGAACCCTTATTTATAGATGTTAAAACCTAAGGCACAAATCCACAGTTTTAGTCTGTGCTGAAAGAAAAGCAGAGATAAACAGCATCTCAGAGAAGCAGTGTGAATGAAAACTTGTTTCTTTTTCTGATATAACTGGGTGTAGGGTATGGTGTGCCATTACTACCTTATCACAGAACTCATCCCTTGATCTGTTTATAGGAAGGTACTGAGTAGACTAGGCTTGTGTAGCTCTTTTGAACTTAAAAAAAATTACTTCAGTTATCAGCACTTGCACCACCAGTAACATCAAAACCAGACAGAATTTCTCAATGTAGTTTTTCTCAATTTAGAAAAAAAAAACCAAACCAGCAATTCCTTCCTAGGATTGTGGCATTTTCTAAATAGTCAAATAAATGACTGCATAAGAAAAGAATCCTTAGGAAGTGTGTTTAAGAGCAGAAGAGACTAGTAATTTAGATTAATTCTTCATAAAGAGAAGCTTATTTGATTTTTATTTTTCTTTTAAATTATCCAGAAAAAGTTGTACCAGGTTAAATTTGGCCAGTCAATAAACAAATCCCCTCTAACCCACAGGAAGATTTCAAAAAGTTAGCTGTGAACAACTCTATATTTTGGTGTTTTGGTGACTGAATGTTGTTTCTGTTTTGGTTAATTATACAATAATGAACAAAAGAAATGTTGCTCTATGAATTAATTTTTGGAGTTTTTCATGGGCATCAGCATGTTAAACACTGTAAAGACATGGACAAAGTGCTTGTTCCTCTTTAACCATACTGTTTCTAAACAGGCAAAAAGGGAAATGAGATGAGGGAGAAGAGAATTTGACCAAAATTACACAACTGACTAATAGCAAACAAAGGATTTCCTGCATTTAAGCCCGATAAGCAGGGAATGAAGCTGCTTTTTATACCTATGGCTTACAGGGGAAGCTAAATATTCCATTTTTTCACTTGCTAGAATGTGGCTATTATACTGGATTAGGAGAAATAGCTCTGAGTTCTCTGAGTTTGTGTCTTGTTTTCAGTCTCGTTTGCTAAGGAAATGAAACTTGTGCAATCACAGTGGGCGTGTATGGGTGGCTCCACACCTCCTGGTAGTAACTTTTGAACCTGTTGGCAAACTGTAGCAACTTGGACACAGAGTATTGGTCTCACAGATAACGTAATTCAAAAGTCTTGGTCTCAAAGGTAATGTTATACAAATGGTGTGAAAATAGGGGGACAGTTGTAGGTGCCAGGCTGTAGCCTGACAGCATGAAAATTCACATGACAGAAATCCTACTACTTTAGTTTTGATATTAACAGAACCATGCACTTTCTTCAGTTACATTTTAGAGTTTTCCTGTGTATTTAAAAATTCATTAATTAAAACCCCAACAACAAAATGAAACCTCATAAAACAATGCAACATTTTGAACTGAGGCTTAAAGGAAGAAAGCCAAATACAGTACTATTCATAATAAAATAATGAACTAGAATAACATCATGGATGGATGATGGTATCAGATTTCCAGATTTTCCTTCAGAGTGTAGAACTGGTGGCAGCAGAAAGCTTCACTGCTGTACACAAAGGAAGAAAGACAAACCAGATGAAAACAGGGATGAAGTGATGTTCATCATGGAGAATATTTATATTGGTGATCTCAGATGCCATAATGAGGCAAGATCTAATCAAAAATATCAGCAAAGACAAGGCCTCACTGGGGCTCAAGGAAGGAAATGATTTAAGTTCTAACATTAAAATATTTGGTTTGAGCATGTGTCTCATGCTGGAACTTACTTCTTTACAAGCCCTTCTCCCTGTCCTGCTGTTGAGATACTCTGTCAGGAGGATGGGATAGAGAGCAGGTACATATGTTTTATTTGAGTACTCTGGAGCAGGTCAGAAATTTTATTTTCCCTTTTAAAACAAGGGTTCCAGTATAATTCAGTTCCCTCCTCCTCACTGTGAGCAGCCTGTAACCAAGCCAAAGCACACGATTTCCATTGTGTCATACAGCATAAAAATAAAATGTAGTGAGAGACCTTTCTACATGGGATGGGCTAGGGAACGTTTTTTATTCTTGTTGCTATAGTAATGAATACAGCTAATTGTGCAATCACTGTGATTACACATTTTAAATGGGTGGTAATTTCGAACAGTCGCAATACAACTGCAATGTGAAAAAGTGATGTAATCAAGGAAGGATGGAAGCATAAGTCAACAGAATGCCTAAGACGTGTTTATTGGATTATGATGAAATATTTTAAAGAGGAAGTCTGGCTTAGTTAAGATACTTGCATCAGCTTCTTACATTAAAATCACCATTTTGCTTTTCCACAGCTTTCTTTCGTGACCTTAACCATGAAACACAGAACTGACTAACAGTTATGAGCAACAACAAGCCACTTTAGGTGCTTGGTCATGGAACAGAATCCAGAACCTAAAGTTGCTCAGATTGACCACAGGCTGCATTCTGACCTGGGAGCAAATGAACACAGATAGTAGTCATTCTTTCTGATAGATTATATCCTAAAACGTAATTTGAGGTGCAGAAAAGTCTTTGTTGGAAGGAGGCATTTCCTTTGGGGTTATGGAATTTGTTTGGAAGACAGTTTCCCTTCAAATGGAAGGGAAGTTAACAGTCTGGTTTTATAATGTATTTAATTCAAGGGCTCAGATACTGGGAGCCCTAATAGAGATGCTCTCACTCATAGAGAATGCTCTGACACTCATGATATCATTCTATGAGCCGCCTAGGTTTGATTCCTTCAACTGTTTGTAAAAATTCCAATCTTAATGTCTTAAGTGCCAGGATTTAGGGTAGGATGCTCTCACTCTCCTATTCAATAACTAAAAATCCTTGTGTGCACAGGGAATGCAGACAACAAACATGAACACTGCCAACTACCAGAACACTTCCTTGGGAAGGGGAGATTCAAGTAACGTATCCAGAGGAACAAATAGCCAATGGATTTCAATTGCTGGGGGCTTACTAGCCTGACCAGAAACAGAGCTTGGATGCCACCAGAACAAGGAAACAGCTATGTCAGGATATTAAGAATTTTAACTTGGATCTAAAGATTTTGAAAGAAAAAATACTCTGTGGAATAAGAGATCAATCCTGCTGAACAGTTGTTCATTAGTAAAATGACCCTATTGGTACTTCCTTAATTACTCCAGGTTTTGTGTGATTAACTACACTAAAATTGTCAGAATATCAGAAATTACCACCATATGCCCATGGACGATAAAATAAACTGACAAAGATTTAGCAAAGTTAAACAGCATCAAGTTAGGAGACTCCTTTAAGCAATTTTTTAAAGTATGAAAAATATTGAAATAATTAAGCTTGCAAAAAGCATAGTGTTTGATCACTCAAAAGGTAGGACAAGGACTTTGTATACCAGGAATGTTTTGCTGTTTTTCAAAACATATTCCATAAACCAATTGTAAAGAGCTTTCAATTACTGCTTTTTAAAATAATTTGTCTTGTGAGAGCCAGATATAGATGAGATACAAAGAAATAAAAAAGGAAAAGGAGGTATTTGCACAACAGATAAACAAATTAAAAAAAAACCAACAAAACAACATGCTCTGAGTTATACATAAATGGTACAAAAATCAGAAAGAAAAGGCTCATGATTGATATAAACTTGTTAAATAGCTGGAGTGACTTCCTGAATTTCCTCTTATCCCTAATATCTCCAAAACCACTGAGATTAGAGTTCAAGGAACAGGAAAATAAGGTTAATGGAGAAAGTAGCTGAAGGCTACAAACAATGCCTGCAAAGGTGGCTGCAAAGTAATTCATACTATACATAAGTAAATACAGGCAATTAAAAGAAAACACAAAAACAAAAGAAAAAAATCAATTAAATAACTCTTCATATACCTAAGCATGTTCTGCAATCTACACAGCTCCAAAGAAATGACATTCTATGGAAGCATGTCAAATATTAAAATTACATCTGCTTCTCTGAACATCATCACAATGATTAGTACAGCATAATCTTGGAAATTTGCATGAAAATGAGATGGTCTAGCCCATCTACATAGTTGCTCAGGTTCTAGTGGTGATGAACAATGTTGTAAAGTCAGTATGGCACGTGCATGGTTCCCACTGGGGGGTCAAACTGAATCCTCAGTACCGAGTACATTTATGCCCTGGGTGCCTGAGAAATCATCAAAGCTAGGTTAAAGAGGTTGTGAAACCCAAACAGCAAGTACTCCTACGGTGTGCTACTGTTTATTTTTTGCCAGTTATCCTGTAAAAAAAGCCAAGGGGTCTACAGATCTATTCTGTTTAAAAGTTTGAACTATTTTTTCACTGTCACAACCACAGACTGAGACAAAAGCACTTAAACAACTTCCCTATCTGAATACAAATACTTAGCACCATTTAAAATAGTGATTTGAATATTGATAGAATCTGGCATGTCCATCGAAGCACGATTTCTTTATTGTCATTGTTCTACTAGGGAACTACAAATTAAATTCTTTTTTGTTCTACAGCCTTAAATAATATTCCGTCACTGATGCTGAGAATAACAATGTGTGGCATGCTCTTAAAAGCAACATAAACCAATCTGCATTATGAACACTAGTTCAGTTACTCTGACTCATTAGTCACACAGTTTACTGACAATGTGTGTCCCTGCTCTTCGTTTTCTGAACTTTTAAAGATAATACTAAGTTTAAATACAAATTTTAAAATGTGCTTGTATTTGACAAAGAAATAGCACACTTTTTTTTAACCTGTGAGTCATTTTGGGCAAACATTAACAGATCTTCCTTTCAAAATTTCAAAGAAGAGATAAAATAGGACAGGTAGATGGGTAGAGAGAACACACACAAACAATCACACTTCAGACAGAACCAGAAACTCTAACTTTCAGTAGTGTATTATTTTCAGGTTGTCATAAGACTTCACTGTTCATGTTTATACCACAAGATTTAAGAAGCTTTCAGAAGTGTTTGTCTTGGCTTCAGCTGGGATAGAGAAAGGTACTGTCACCTTTTTCACAGATGATTGAAAAAGCAAAATAAAAAACTGTAAACCAGCAATTTTGAAAGACCATCTACTTGAGGCTTTGGATACTTTGGATACAAAAAGCTTTGGACACTTTGCTTAACCCTCTTGTAGACTGACAAGCAGAAATATTAACACTAAAAGTTTTTGGCATATCTTGACAAATGGTCATTGTTTTCTAAGTCAGATATTCAGAGACACTTATAATTAGAGACTAAGTTCCTGAACCTAACTATACTTGGGCTAGGGCTTTACAAGGACACTGGCCCCTAGATGAGCTCTTAATAAATAAGGATGTATTTTAAACAAGAATAATTTTAAGCATATGAATTTTCAGCTTATTTTTGCAATAATAGTGCATTTAAATATGAATACACTGAATTTGCTGAATTGCTGAATAAATACCTTCAAATGATTCAATTATTTATATGCAACTGAACACTGATAGTGGTTCACCATTATGTTTTGTTCAGTACTGTTACAGCTACTCTCCCTGATTAAAACTGAAGCAAACAATAGACAGGGCTTCTAATCCAGAAAAGTGACAGTAATACTTAACAATATTGCTATTCTGAGCAGTCCTTTAAAACAGGAAACAATACACATTGCTTTAAAGTTGAAAAGGTAAGGAGGTATTAATCTGTGAAAAGGAAAGGATCTGAGGAGTTCAGGAAAATTTACATCATTTTAGGTCTAAATAATTGACATTGCCCTCTATTCATTTCACATCTAGCCATGATGGACCACCAATATCCATTTTCTCTCTGCTTACTTAAAATTGTCTTTATTGCATCAATTTTCCTAATCCTGTTCCCAACAGCATTTATTTCAAAGTGTCTATTAAGTCTAAGTGTAGGAGCATCCGTGGACGGCAGGGAGAGGGAACTCTGCCAACTTGAGACATTCTAGAACATGTGGTTTTATTGCAAGGGTCGTGGGTAAAAAGGGCCTTGCCTTCAGCCACCAGCCTTGGCTGAAGGGAAGTCCCAAAGAGTGGTGGAGAGAGAGAACAAGAGGGTAAGGGGTAAGAGGGGAGAAAGCAAGAGAGCCAGAGAGAGGTGGCAGGGGTTGGAGCGCAGGGGCGAGAGAGCTAGAGCGAAAGCATCAGAGAGGAGAGTCAGAGCGAGAACAAGAGAAGAGGAGAGTCAGAGAGCGAGGTCCTTGTTACAATACATTATATCTCCTTTTGTGTTGAATATTCTAATTTACACTAACCAACCAGTACATGACACAAAACCCTATAGAATCTACATACAGCCTATAAGAACTACTACATTACCATACTGTGTTATATTTTAAACTCTAAAAACTACTCTTTAGACTATTCTCTTTTGCTACATTGACCTTTGGATTCCTTAGCCAGCAGAAGGGTATTGTTCAATCAAGAAGGATTCTCCTTCAGCTGGCCGAGCTATTGTTTTCAGGTTACATAGTAACTAAGGCTCAGTATCCTACAACTCAAAGTAAACTTTCATTTCTTTTTCAATTATAGGTTTCATATTTTCAGAATCTTTTGCTAAGCAATCATATTTATAAGGTTTCCCTGATTCATCTTCCCCAACATCTAAGAAACTGAGGTTTTACATTCCCTTCCTGTAAGTATAAGTTTGATGGTATCAACAAAAGTGTTAAAGTTATTTTCCTGTAAAGGCTCTGAGAAGGGTTTTGCTCCCCTACCTCTTCAAGGGATTTTCATCATAACCATAAGACCTATAGAGACTGACCAGTGTATTGCCTTATCCTGATGATATTCTTCAAGGACAACACAGAAGTTCAACAAAGTACTGAAATGGGTAACAAGTTTTGTAAACAGCTGTGAAAAAACCCTCAGGATTTTTTCTAAATAGCTCCAAATATATTATGAAATATCAGCTCTCTTCAACTTAAAAGGCATCAATTAAATTACTCAGTCTACCACCCTTTCTGGTGGGCAGGTGGAACAAAAAGCCTCCAGGTCTAGCCATAAGTAAACAGACTAACTGAGAACAAGAGAACAGGTGAGTGAAACATGGAGTCTGAGAGAGCTTAATCTTTCCTTTCATGCACACACGTGGCTGGTAAATTTACCATTTGCAGCCCACACTAAAATTACTTCTTCCTTTCAAATAACAGTCAACTCACTGTTGGTTCTTGTACCAGTAACAGCAGAAGAGAGCCAGCCCTTGGCAGCCACTATCACCTGTAACCACACATTCTTAGCCTGGTTCTGCTTCCTTCTGATCCTCCAGAACCATGGGCTCAATGAATTGCTGGAATGGGTTTGAAGGAAGATGCTCTTCCTTCCCTATTCTCTCCATCCCTTTCTTCCATCCCCTTCCCAATCTTCTTCTTTCTCTTTCTTCTCCATTTGACTCACATAATGAGCATACCAGAGCAACACAGAGGCAAGCAAAACCTGGTGAGAAGAGCAAAGAACCTTTCCTTTAAAGTGATGGAACAGGAGACTCCCTCAGTAGAGAAGAATGGGGCTTGTCTATGTCCACTTACATTTTCAGCATTCAATCCAGTGCTCAGTTCAAATCAGTACAACCTTGCATTTCAAGGTGAACTCTCCTTGGAAAGGGCTCCTGCCCTGTAGATGAAATTAGAAAGGGCAGAGAAATACCCCTTACCACACCCACGTCCTCTGAAACCCCTATGACTACTCCTCACTTCTTCTCACCTCACATTCATCAGGAGCTGTCACTCCTACTTGTTCACACAATCCCTGCCACTGACTTTGTCACTGCAAATAACAAGTACAAAATTACTATCACTGACTTTGAACACTGCAGCAGTAAAATTAAATTTTGTCCACTCAGTTTGGAAATTTTGAAGCAGCTCTTCCAGAAACACAGCACGTGGAAACCATGTCTATATTTCTTTCCAGCTTGAAAGACCAGTGTAATTTTAGAAAAAAATTAAGTAAACATTACATTAAAAAACCAAACCCCAACACTTCTGTGAGCCCAACATTCATCCTGTTATACTTTCAAAGGGACTATAATATCCACAAGAATTTAACTGTGAAACCAATTTTAAAATGTTTAAACAATACACTTAGTATATTTCTAGAGAGTGATGTCTGGCCTCTTGCTGCTGACCAAGAGATATCCTGTAAAGGAAGTAGCTAATCACTGTCTCCTTGGAAAATGTTTACAGAGGGAGTTTGGGATGATGTTATCTACATCCTGTTTAAGTAGCTATTTTGTTCTCTTGAATCAGATGGTGAACCAAAACGAAGCATTTTTAGTAGTATTGTTATGTTTTTCCTTTCCGTATCTTGAGTTTCTGGACAGTTATTTCAAGGGTACCAGCTGTTTTTCACGTTATCTATCCATACTTTATATACATATGTTTTAAGAAATTAGGTGTTTTGTGCTATTCTTATCAAAATCAGTAGGTAAACTGTATGTACATGTAAGCAACCAAATCAAAACTGAACAAATATGTTTATTCTGGAAGATCATAAAGGAAAGAAAGCTACTTTGTTATGGACTACTGGAGGGAAATAAAAGTTATGATAACAATGCTGTTGGACTCAGTTATAGTAAATAAAAACTTTTGTCTTTCCCTGATGCCAGAATTAAATGTGATTTTTTTGATACAGAATTCAGATTTCAGTTTGCAATATCATGACCTTTCACTGCATATTGCCTCGCTGTGTGCTGTTTCTGAAATTCATGCAAGGTAGGCAGATAATCAGTGTTTACTGTATTTCAGTATTCTCCTAAATAGCAAAATATCAAAATCTTGAGTCAATAGAAAGGCAGGGGAACTGAGCCTAAAAGCCACACAAATCAGTGTGAATCTACTTGGAAGAATGCCACCAGTTAGTAACATTTTCTAACTCACCAAACCTCTTGATGTTTTTATATATTATCAAGATATATGTCCATTGCTTTTTCTAAATTTTACTAGAAGAATGAATTTTAGTCCACTTTTGTTTAAAAATTTCTTGATTAAAAGTAACAACAAAATCTAAGTTTCAATTGTACATTTGTATTGTATTCAATTGTACAGCTGATAGTTCCAATCTGTTGCCAATCAGTGGTTTGCAAATTATCTGTACATACACTCAATGATAAACTTAGGCGTTGTTCTTAAAGTAAATTTTAGACTCCTTGATGACTATTTTTAAAGCCTATGAGGGGGTCCAGAGTGCACACAGAAGGAACATTTAAGTTATTAAAAATTAGAAATATCTAAATTTTACTGTGCTGGCTCACTTCATATTGTAAGATTTATCTGAAAAGAAGAAAAAGGGAACAGGAATTTGGCCATTTTGGGGAGACTCATCTCTGCCCAGAATACTAATGTGCAATTGTTTTTAGAGTATACTATGAAGCAATTGGATAAATATTTACCAACACAACTGCATGTAATAAAAAAGATTTTATTGATTATTGTGGTGAAGGATAGTGAGAGTTGTTTTTCCTATTTAAAAAGGGGGAGCAGACACACAAGGCAAGGGTCACAGAAGTTGTAGTACTCTAAATGGACCATGAGGACTTTTTTTTTTACAAAAAAATAATTAGCATTACTTAGTCCTTTGCATGATTGAAGAACATGGTTTTTATTTAATTTTCATTACTGAATGCTCAGATTTCTGCCATTTCTGCAGAAAGAATGACCAGTCAGCACCTGAGGAATACAGCAAATAAATGTGTAGAAAGCTCTTTTTGGTATCATTGCATAAAGGGCAAGGAACTCTCTAGAGCCCATAGAAGATGCACAAGCAGTTTACAATTATCTCAGTCATCAGACAATAATTTTACTTCTCCAATCCTCATTCCCTAGTGTCTACAAGCCATTTAACTTCTGTAACCAAAGCAGCTGAAAATGGCAACTCCCACCAGTGTGCCTCTTTGTTTGCCCCTACTACATATCCATATTATGATTTAAATTTAAACAGAGGTGCCATGAAAGAAATGATACCTTGGTTTATAGTTAGAGGCAGTATTGACACCCATACACATCAGACATGAATTTTGATGTTCACAAGTCTTCACAAGGGGCCTGTCTACATTATTACACTCTCATAACTGCAATGGCTTAAAGACACAGTCAGGACAAGATTTTTAGGCATAGATAATGCCTTTTATTGGACCAGGTAGTATAATATAGGAAAAAGTAAACAGATTTCCAGATGTTGCTGTTTTTTAGATTTAGTAAATTTTAGCCTTCAGCATGATTTTGTATATTACTATTGCATTAAGTTTGGGAAGTCTGAATGGATGGGCAGCTAGATACACATCTAGTAAAAAGCATTTTGAATGGTCAGGCTCAGGGATTAGGTGTTTTATTGTAACTGGAGACCCGCAGTGAGCAGTGCTGGCAGAGCTGGTGCAGTGCTCTCTCCTCAAGTTGATGCAGGCAGCATCAAATTGGGATGACAATTCAGTATACCTGAGGCCAGGGCTGCCATCCAGAGAGATCTAGACAAGCTGGAGAGATGAACTGAACAAGGACAAATGCACAATTCTGCACAATTCCTTCTGTAGGAAGGAAGAGACCCTTGCACCAATATAGGCTGGGTATTGGAAAGTAGCAGCTGGTATTGGAAGCAGCACTGCTGGAAAGGAGGTGGAGGCTTTGAGCTAATATGAGTGGGTGGTGAAATGAATTAAATAATCAGTACTGTATGGCAGAACATATATAATTTTTATTTAGTTTATCTGAGTTTGTTTTTTTGCCTGAATTAGTTTGTGGATTCAACCTACTGTATGGTAGTACATGCTCCACTAGTTGGCCCATTGTAAAGAGCAGATATGGACCCAGGAAAAATAGTAAACTGAATAAGCTTAAAGTAGATTTGAAAGCACAGGTTTCAGAAAATTACTTTTACTCTGATTCAAGGCCAAGCTATGTTTGTGGACTTGCAGTAATTCGGAGGGAAAAGGGCGTATCTTGAAGAAAAACTGAACTCCAGACATCCAACTTGAGCTGAGGCAGTAAGACGGTTCTTTCACTTGGTTCTGATGGTAAAATCCAATTTTTAAGTTACTATTGTTGCAAAATCTTCCAGGAATCTGAGTACAAGAGTACAAAAATACCTAGCTGGTCATGCTCCCTTGGGAGCAGTATGGTCCATCCCAGCCATTAGGAAATCTGTTAGCGTGGTACCTTTGTATCGTAAGTTATACTTTAAAGCAATTAACTACTGATTGGAGCTCTGAGAGTAGAAGAAATATCTTGCTTTTCTATAGAGCATATATCTGATGAATCTCCTTTACATTAGGAGAACATTTCATCTGAAGAATGCCACGTTCAAGAATCGGTATGTCAGACTGCTGTCTGGGCATATACATTAAAACTGAATATTTGTATGAGATTGTGTACTGTAAGATTTACTTGTGGATTACCTTCAGGCCACAAAGCCAGAAAGCACTCTTTCTGTCAAACCTCCATCTATTTGTGTAGGTACGCATACATGTGAACTTCCCAAGGAAAATGTGTTAAAGAAAAAGCAAAGATGGCTGGGATATACTTCTCTGAAGTACAATTCAGCCAGGAGATTGGCTTAACAACACAACTGCCACAGAGCACATGATATGTGACCTTGGATATATATTAATGTATTTGTGTGTTTCTTGAACCACAGTGACCTTCAAGCTCTATGCTAGGAATGAGCTTGTAACTTACTAAAAAAATGTCACCTACTGAATGTGATTGCCAGGAATACGTAGGGTTTTTCCTTTTGTCTGGAATTCTTCAGCAAAGCAAAAATCAGGTTGCCCCAGTTCCTGCTGAGATAATGGTTTTTATCACTGCCTCTGAGAAAAGCCAGTGAGCAAAACTGATCATTTTGGAAACCTGAAGAGAAAGGTGCTCTGATTGTAGGCAGAAGATTACTTTGAATATCGGAACCTTGTCTGTTAGTCTTAAGGTTAAATAATCAGTTTATGAAATCTGTCTGAATCTTGGTGTGAGGCACATTAGCATTATGATGACTATGTAATATTTAAAAACATAAAATGAGCTCTAAAACAAGATCTTGATGATGCAGCATCTGCAGGACCCTGTATTTTGTACTGCTCTGTTGAGTGGATTTCTCAAAAAAAGACCATTTGGGCAAATCTCGGTTACATGATAGGCTGACTTTGCCCTTTCAGATTCCTTGCCTGGCCATTTCTTCTGAAGAAATGAAGAAGTGGAAAAGTTGACAACGTTGAGTTGGAAGAGCTTTCAGAAACTCCTAATCGTGATACAAGAACCATGAAAAAAAAAAAAAACAAACCCACTGGGCTCCTTTCCCTTGCTCTGCAGTTAAACTGGAGGGACAGCGTACAGTGCCGGATAAGCCTTTAAAATGGCAATCATCAACGTGGGCACCTCAGCACGGCACAGAGGCTCACTGGGTGAGCCAGCCGCGTGTCCCACGGGGAGAGCAGCACGACCCAGGCCCCTCCCGGTGAGCCGG
>JANPWX010000360.1:1215829-1270759 GCA_024734555.1 Trochalopteron elliotii
GCCAAGGGCGTCCAGTGGAAATGCGGGACCGCGACCCCACGCAGCCCCTCAGTCCCGCTTTCATCTGTTTGTCGTGCCGGGTGACTGCGGCGAGAGGATCTGTTCTAAGGAATAACCAGAGGTGCCACCGGCTGAGCTTTGTCTGTCCAGCGTGGCCAAGTCGGCCGCAGTATTACTATAAACTTTTTCAGGTGTGGAAACTTCAGGTTTTCCCTCGAGTGTTGCCAAAGCCTAAAATATCTTCTGCCTTAACTCCTACTTTGTTACTATTTGCTGGGATCCTCTGCCCTGTGTTGAAGAGGCACTCGAATAAAGCTAGGAGAGGGGCTTAAGCTTGTAAAAAGAAAACACTGAAAGCCGATCAGGCCCTTGTTCTTTTTATATGAGAACAGGAAGTCAGATCACAAAGCTAAGAGGGAAATTGAGAAAAAGGGGGAAGGGAAGAGAACGTTTGCATGTCAGCTACTGTCAGCCTAACTACGGAGGAGCTCAGTGATGGTTGCTGCCTCTGAAGGGTCAGGCGTTTATTTTCCTGAATTTGAAACTGTGGAGGCCTGGGATCAGTGTCGGGTTGTAAATGACACCGGGGTCAGTTTCGTGGCTTTCCCAGCATTCACGAGAAACGGAAAGGTAAGGATAAGGCTGGACTTTCACGGGGATTAGGTAGGGTCCAATCTATCTTCATAAGGCATGTATGTTTCTAACTTCATGCAGGAGGGCCTGTTAGGGGATGTCTGTGAACTAACTTCTGCTATCTGTATGTAATACACACACTGGGGGAATTACTATGCCTTTCCTTCCTGGGACTGTCAGCCGATTATAACAGAGTCTTGCATAGTGTTCCAAGAAAAGTCATGTGAAAGCTTAAGGCAGCAGCTTAAAGATGCTGGAGTCACTTGTTTAGGAAGGCTGTGGAGTGTCTGAAATAAACCCAAAGAATCCCTGAAATTTCAGCAGTCCCTGAAATCAACCCAAATTTTATTGAAACAGCAGTGCTTGTCATTGTTATTTTGTGAACTGTGTGGTTATACTCTGAAGTCAGATTTTGCAGTGGTTCCTGGTATTTGCAGGCAAATACATTTCATCACTTTTCATCAATACAATATTCCAATTTACTATTTCATACAGAAATATGAACTTGTAGGCAAGCAATGAATAGCCTTTAGTATTATCCATAAATATACTCATTCTTGAAGTAGAAGGTATTATATGCTCAAAACACAAGACAAAAATTGGATATGTGCTTTATTTTGGTCTCATTTACAGTTGCTATTAAATGCATTTATTTGTTCATGTATACTATTTAAAACAGCTTAATAGGAAATAATAGTATAGAATAGATGCAAACTAATATATTTGTTTTGATTGTGAAATACTCTTCTATTTTGTTTACTTAACAGTGACTTTTCAAATTAAATTAATAAAGCGAGTCTAGTGTTTTCCAGTGTGTGTGTAATAGTTGTTTTTTTTTTTCTCCTTTACTTTTGGTGTGCACACAAACATCTGGTGGTAGGTTACTACATACTCTCCAACAAGACTTTTGATAATCCTGACAGACCATTCAGGGAGCCTTATAACCATGTGGTCTGCAACTGACACTTAGCAGAAAAAAGTCACTTACTGAGCAGTCCCTTTGGTGTACATATTAAGTGGGAGGGTTGTCTTTCAGCACCCTAACTAGAAGGAGTTAATTGTCCTTTAAATCTCTCCTCCTTTCCCATGCAGTGTAAAATTTACCACTCTATCATCTTGTATTTACTTCACTATTGTGTTTTCTTCCAGGCAACCTGCCCAAGCATGCAGCACTGCCCCTGAATCTGCACTGGAGCTGCAGCCGACCAGCCACTGTCCCAGCCTCTCAAACCACACTCAGGTCATGATGGTGCCGTTGGGGCACCTAGCCAAAGGAGCCACTTTGGAGGACCTTCTTGAAACCTGCATTCACTCTTTTGGTGAGTGCCTGGAGGTTTTTAGTCATATTAATTTGTTTCTGTCCTGGCTATGTTTAAATCCCTTAGTAGGGAATTAAATTGATATATTGGTGGAGTAGAAAGGTGTTAACTGAGAATTGTCTGTGCTACACGTGATTGTATTTTTGGCTGATGGATGTGTTTATGCAGAAGTGTATAATATATGCTGAGAGATTAGGGTAACTACTGCTTCTTCTTGAGGGAACCAGACAAATTCCAGTCATCTACACTTCTGAGAGTGGTTTTGTTGTTCCTTCAAGTACCAATGTTGTAAACTTTAGCAAGTAATCATGATATTTTTGCATATTGCAATAACATTCTCATAATGTGTGTAAGCAGCATGTTCATATTAAACAGTTTTAAACAACAAGGGCAATTTTTAAGCTAGGTGAGCTAACACTGGATTGCTTTTTGCATGATCAGTATAGATTTAAAGTTGTTTCTTTATAAAAGAGAAAGAATCCAAACAGAAATTACAACTGTATTTTTTTAACTGAGTGGTTATCCATTTGTCCTTTTACAATAAGAATTGAAATATGGATAAGTGTAACCACATTGCCTAAGTCATGTATCCCTAGTTTCCTTTTCCAACTTTTTCATTAGTAAATGTGTTTATATTCAATATTATTAAAATGTATTATTACTGAAGACACTTGAAGTGATTCTGAATTATTTGCTTGTAAGTAGCACATCTGTTTGTTAATCCTGAGTCTTTCAGTGCTTTGAGCAACTCCCAAAGTATATGTGGCAAAGTTTCAGAAGTAGTCCTTAGAAGATAAATGTACTTGAACACCCACTCAGCTCTAAAATAATTATCTATATAGTTAAATAGTAACACATTGTGCTGATCTACTGGTACAGGGCATAAATACTGTGTAAACAATGACTAATCTTTCACATTTGTTTAAAACGAGTTTGTTTTTTTTTTTTTTTAACTTTAAAGCCTTCTAATCAGCATGTACAGAGAAATGCATGTCTGAGAGAAGCTAGTGAAACATGTAATTGTCAGTAATGTCTTGTTTCTTTTTTGCTTCTTTTCTTTCCCAGTTCATTATTATGAGACATTGAACTGCTATAAAGCCCTAATTCTTCAACAAATGTTGATTGATATTTTTGTAAGTTTCAGTTCAACAGGAGAGGGATAAGATATCTAAAACATAAGACCTTCAGGTTGTTGTAATATTGTCACTACTTGACCAATATTAATGTCTCTACATTTTTATGAAAAAAACTGTAATATAAATGTAACATTATAAGAATCTAGTATAGTTATTAAAGTGTTTGATTTAAAGCAGTGCAGGTGAAACCCTGAGTAGGAGATTATTTTTGGCTAGTACTCTGTGTAGCAATATAGACATGCTTGGGTGTTCTCAGATTCCTGAACATCAGTGTATTAAAAGGACTAAGGTAATGAAGAAAAGCAAGTGTACCTGTGCAGTTCAGCTACACATGCATGTGAGTCTTTCTTAAGGGTTTCACACTTCAGCTAGAAAATTTACTGTAGTCCATTAGGTAGGGTTTTCTTGACCCTTGGCAAGCAAACATCATTATAACTCACTAAGGACTGCTAAAATCATGTTATGTGCTGCAGAGGTTTAGACCCTTAACTGGAAAATTCATAGTAGTGTCTGTATTTATATATCTTCTATGAAATTATGCATGTTCTCATGCTATGTTGGAACTTCCCATTAAGATATTTAAATAAAAATACAACTGTTACAACACTAGATAACCTCTATAATGAAGTTCACTAAAGAAAGCCCTTTAATGAAGCTATCACCAAAACCAGTGCAAAATTCATTTACATTATTGTCCCAATAAAGGAAGAGATGAAAAAAATTTTAATCTGGGATTTTGAAGAGGGTTGGGGGCAGGGAGAAAAATGGTGGGAAAAAAAGCATAGCTGCAGAATAATTACAAGGAATCTGAATGATTGAGCAAGTTTCTTCTCATGCCATAGTACTGAAGTCTTCTAATCTCTATGCTAATAGTTCTGTTTAGGCTGAGATTTGATCTTCAGTCTTGAATACGCTGACCTATGATATTTTGTGTATTATTCTATGAAGTCATTATTGTGCTTTGAGCAAGTTTTATTCAAATGTTTAAAGTACAGAACCCCCACCCAAGACATTGTACATTTGAAGTTTACTTTCTGCAAAGAGCTGTTGATTCTTTTGCTGTCTAGTCTTAAGGAGAACAAGAGGCAGTAGACAGAGATGGTGATGTGTCATGTTTCAGAATATATACTGCATCTTGTTAGCTTTATACTGCACTTGCTGATGTTATCTGTGCAAATACAGTTCCTTTGTGATGGATGCAACTGAGTTTATATTCATGACTCAATTATACAAGTTTGGGAAAAGCAAACATTTGCAAGAGAGGCTGCTGTCAACAATGGTTTGTAAGGAGAAGTTGGCAGCCTTTTGCTGTATATGCAGAGAATATCACAAAAAGGTCTAACCACGAAGGTATTAAGAATCAATATACACTTACAGCTGTGAAGAGCACAAGCATAAGTAGTTTATCTTACGACATGGATTAGGAGAAGAAAGGAGGAAGGGGATATCCTAAGTTGAAATTAAAAGTTAGATGACTAAACTTTGCTGCAGTATTGTAAATGGATTCCAAAATGTTTTGTGGAAAGACTTTGTCCAGAGAGCCAAGTTAATCCAAAATCTTAGTCTGTGCAGTTAACTTAAATTCCTGCTTTGGGATGATTAGTGTGTGTGCTCTTTCACCTCTTAAACTTGGTCTTCTTTAGCTTGGACTGATGAATGACGGGCATGTCATGTGCCTTAATGACAGAAACAGTGAGGGTCTTAAGAAGTGGTTTGAAGTCATGTAGGTGGTCACTACATCTGAAAGGTGGTCACTACATCTGAAAGAGTAGCATCATACCAGTGTGTATTCATCAGTGTGATGAGGAGATGCTAAAAGTAGAGGTTTCTTCAAGTCCCATGGAAGTTTTAATCAGGATGACAAAGATGAATCATCCTGCAAATGAGTTGCCAAAAGTAAAGGCAACAAAAAAAGTAAGGATGTAAGTGAAGTAAGACTTTGGGGAAAAAACAGCATGATGAGAGATTGAAGGCATGAAGTGTCTTGGGAAGGAATATTGGTCATTTCTTAGGAGAAGATCTGTAAAGACTTGAAACCACTCTCACCAGTTTTAAGAGAAGAGATTTGGTTATACAGGACAGTGATTTAAAACATATTCCAAAACGTGTCTCAGAAGACCTCCCAACATTGTAAGTAGCTACGGGATGGTGTTGCTGCTATGATCTGGATTGACAAGAAGAATTGTAGAGCATAAGCATCCCATGTGATTGCCTTAGAAAAGAAGGGGAGGAAAAGAGAAAGAAAGAAAGGAGGAGAGTGCATAGAGAGGAAGAGCAGGAGATAGGGTAAAATCGTTAAAAAAAATAGAAAAGACAGTAGCTGCAGAAAGTTTAGACTCAGTGCAGCCTCTACATCAGATATTAATCCTGAACAAAAAGCTCATAAAGAGATAATTAAAAGTAGATTTTCCATTTGCAACAAAATGGCTTAAGTGGTAAGTTCAGGGAAGCAAAGAAGTAGTTAATAGATCTTGGCCTGGAATACGACAGCTTCAGGAGGGAGATAATTTATTCTGGAGGAAATCTTCATTTGTGACTGCGATTCTAGAGTGGAATTTTACATAGAACAGTGACTTTAATCCCCTCCATTTTTTTCCATTATGTAGAACATAAAATGCCTGGAAAAAATGTATTTTTGACTGGCAGACAGTTCTCTGAAAGTCACTACGGCTCTTGTCTCTTTTGTTGATAGTTGTAAAGGCACTTAATCTATCAGCTTTGTTGTTGAAACCAGCATAGTAGTGTCTAGTTTGCTGGCGGGTCAGTAGAACACAGGAAGCATACTCTTAGTAGCACAGGCATCCTTTTTTGTCTAGTTCTTGTAGTAATCTTTGTGAGACTACATAAATGCATAACATGTATTTAGTTTAGAAAATGTTTCCTCTCTCAGATCAGAGAGGAAAGATGTATTAGCAGTGTTCACTTCACTGGATATCTAATTTGATAACTTTATATCTGCTAAATGTTCATGACATTTATCACCCTGGGGTATCCTCATGCTACTGTGAACATGAAGTTTTGAATATGTGTTGTGAAGTCAATTTCTAATCTAGAAAATTTTCTCTTTTTTTGTAACTTCGCAATATGTTAGTGCATGGTAGGAGGTCCCTGTTTCTTTCCTTTGACTGTGTCTATTTTTATCTTATAAATCTACCTTTTTTAATCTACAGTAAATTTAAGGGTGCTTATTTTATTAAACAAACATACTTTTCAAAGATCCGATGAGCTATTTTAACATGCATTCAATCTTGTAAACTGTGTAGGGTCAGAGGGCCTTTTCCTTGCCCACGCAAAACGTTTGTTTAAATTGTTTTTACAAGTGTTTAAAGACTCCGTTGCAATCAGGACAACATTTGTCTTCAACAGTGCCAATTTGATAGTTCCTTGTTTTGTCTGTTGTAAAGTCCCGAAATGTTACCTAGATCTAACAAACAATTCCAAAAGTGCACTTGAAAGCCGTCATTTATTCAAACACTTACATCTTACTAAAAAAATCTGAGGATCATTTAAAAGCTGAAAATTCCATGAGACCTCAAGATGTTATTGTTATGAAGGTGTTTTTTTCCTTAATCTCTGAGTACAAGATCTTACTCTTTGCCTTTTACATTTGAGTGCTGGAAGTATGTTTACTGTAGCATATGGATGACCTATGCTTATCCTACAATTCAGACACTTGAGTTAAAAAGAAATCAAGAAGTATCATCTTCAAATGCATGTCACAGTGCCTTGTCCCTGTGTTTGGTTTCTTTAAAGAGATGTAAGTAAAGGGCTTTAGGAAAGCTAAAAGGAAATTTGTGAGACCATGTAGCTTAATTCCATGTGAAGTCTCATACACGATAAACTGTTTGTAGTGGAGCTACTTGTTTATACATATATGTCCATTTTAACCCATGGAGGACTTAAAGGAAGTGGAAAATTGCAACTTTAAAGATTACCAGTGTTCTTAATGGAATTTATGTGAAACTAATGCAATTTGCAAGTTCTAATGCTCACAATAGTCATAGACAGCTAGGTCTAGGAGTAGGTTGTGATGTAAAGTTGTTCTGCAGTGTTTGATCCGTGCTAAAATAGCTTGTTGCCTTAATGTGTGATAAAGTGACATGTCTGTAAACAAACCTTAGAAACACTGGAAACTGCATCCAGACTAATCTGGATGAAAGATGCCATGGAATTGTTTTGATAGAAATCAGGAATCTCACAAAAGTGCTGGTGCTGGTGGCCTCTTAGGTGTAAGCTACCTAAAACAGTACAAGTTAATCATAGTTCACATTTTCTGGAATAAAAAATAACTACATTATTGAGTTGTGTAATTATGTGAACTGATAATATTTTTATATTGCTCATATCAATATCATACAAAATCATATTGAGACTTAGGAATTCTTTGAGAGTCAGCTACATATTGCAGCCATGTTACAAACAACAAAATGGGAAAGTTAGTGTTCACTCTTTAGAGCTGTAGGTGTTTTCTCCTCTAAAACAGAAAAAATGAAAACTATCCAGTTTTTCCCATATCAGTTATCTGGAAAAACCCACTCTACTTTTAGCATAAATATGTTCTTCTAGTCTTGTTCAAACATACAATTAACTACTAAAACAATCACAGTTCAATTAGTGAGTTTATCCTTTTATCAGATTTACTATATAACAAATTCTAGTATAGAATCCTGATTAAAAGGCAATAAATTTTTTCAAGGCATATGCATGCCCACAGAATGCAACTATGGCCATTTGGTTTTTTCCTCTCAGGTTTGCCTGAACAATGATTTGTTTTTGTCTCATGCTGCACAAACTTGCAGGGTTCTATCCCCTGCTCTTGAGGCCCTGACTGAATGTTGAGGTCTCCAATCCCCCCCACCCCCCGAGTAGTTAATTTTTATTCATGATGCTGTTCTGTGTGAAAATGCTGTTGATCGTTGTGTGTTAAGTAATCTGAGTGCTATTTGGTCAAATACAGTGCAGAAACCTTAGTATTGCTTGGCAACAGAATTAACTATGTTAATGTTCAATTAATGACATTGTGGGAACAGGAGAGTCATTACTGCTCTGTAGAAAGCATGACATTGTGGGAACAGAAAAGTAGTTAGTGCTCTGGAGAATTCTAAGTGCTGTTTAGCTAACTATTAAAGTTAATTGTGGTTGCACCAAAATGAAAGTTATTTCTTTTTTAACCTGATGTCTGTAGAAAAAAATTCCCAAAGAAAAGGAACTTTAGATATCTTTTTATATATATTATAAAGTTCTATTTAGCAAATTTGACTTCACTTTTTTCAATATAATTTTCCAAAGCCAAGAAGTAAGCAATAAAACCAAATGAAGAAAACTTAGACTTTTTTCTTTATAAAGCAGTTTCTTATTTACTTATATTTACTACAGGGATATGATTGCAAATTCTATCTTCATGCCTCTAAATATAACTTCAGAAAAAATCACTATAACTTTTATTTAGCAATACAAAATTGCCCACCACCAGCCAGCCAGCTGATACCCAGACAGTTCCCAAGCAGCAGCAGCCCTGACAAACTTGCAGGCTGTTTTTAAATGCTGAGCATTACGTAATATGATGTGAAATATCCCATTGGTCACTTGGGGTCAGCTCTTCTGGCTGTGTCCCTCCAGCCCCCTCGCTGGTGGGGCAGTGTGAGAAGGCATCCTCAGCTGCTGGGTTAGAAGTCAGTTTGCCATGGTCTGTAAACACCAGTTCCAGAAGTATACCTAAAGTTAAAGCCAAGACTAGGAAGTTTAGGTACGTGAAACGATAAGTGAGGAGTATTAGAGTAGGATTAGAGCTGGAGCATGCAGCAGTGATGAAAATCGAGGCCAGGAAGTGGGACCCAAGAGGTCTGCAACTTCTTCAAGCCCTTGAGAGGCAAGCAGCTTGGTGTCTGCTAGTCTGTTGCAGTTTGAACCTTTGGGTGGGACAGGCTTCACGCTTCCTTGGATGTGATGCCTAACTGCCCCAGGATCAATCATGCAGTTAGAGGAAGCTTGTTATAAAGAACTGCAGTGTAAGGGCTAAGCACACATCTGGGTTCAGTGGTCAGACGGGGACACTGGCCTCAGAAGTTTCTGGTTCTGTTCAGGGAGTCTGTTTTTTCCTATCCATCAGTGCCTATGCTAGCACAGCTGTGTTGCCAAACATTACACTTGAATTATTCAAGAGTTGCCTGCAGCTCAAAAAATTCTCATGGCTCCAGTATCATGACTTAAAGCTTTGGGAAAAGTCTTGAATGCTCGAATTATGTTTTGTAGGCTTTGGAGAAAAAGACTATTTGACTTAAAAGTTCGCATCTAAATTTGTTAAAATCTATATTTTAAAAATGCTGTAGAAAAATGTGTGGCATGCGTCCGTATGTGCAAGCTTTTTATCTTCTTCTATGTACCTCATCTGAATTTCCAAGGCTAATGGAATGCTTTCCACCCACATAGCATTTGGTTTCTCTCAAAGTACACTTTAATTTCTGAAAATCATCCCATTTGTCTTTGACAAGAGCTTTTATCTCCTTGTTTTCATTTCAAATTACCCACCTAGAGTTCTTTCTGCAAGATGTAGCTTTCCAAAAACTGTTTCTGAGAGAGGGTAATGATTTTCCCTAGAGATTTTTCTCTCCTCATGTTCCCTACCCTCACACAAAACAATGTTATTATTCTTTTTGGATGAATAGTATCCTTACTTTTGTCTTGGATGTATCTGCATTTTTTATGAGTATTTGGAGGAACAGGAGTGGGTTCCCCACTCTATTCTGTAAGGAGTTTAAAGGGAGTAGACTTGAAGAAACATCAAGTTTATAGAGTTTCTTCTAACCTGTGTGTTTACTTGGCTTGTTTAGAGAGCTGTTGGTGCAGGATTGATCACAAAGTAGTGCAGTTCTTTCCTTTCAGGAAAATACTGATTTCTTCTAAACTTAGTTTTGGAGTTTTTCTTCCTAAGACCAATTACTTGTGTAAATAAATTTATGTAAAACTCAATAATTGCAAGCATGTATGGACAATAAGCCAATTTTAAAAGACACAAACAAACTAAACCAAAACTTTGGTGCAATTCCTCAGTTTTTTGGTGCTGTCTGCTAAACATCACGTCACTGTTGTGGCATGAGGGGGAATATCATCATCATGTACAGAATTAAATGTGAGTTGGAGAGCTCAATATTCCACCTGCTTTCTGCTGCAGCTAAAACTAAAAAAAAGGCATTCTATTACCAAATAACTGTGTCATCTTTGAAAGGACATTCTTATTAAGTTATATTATTTCTGAAGGATATTAAGCACTTAAGATAATGATTTGAAATAAGGAAAAAATCACTAAGGATGAGTACAAAGCTCTACTTAGAGTAATCAGTTGTAAAAACAGTATGGTAAAGTCCTTCGTGTACAGCATTTTTGGAGAAAAGGATCTCATTGTGAAGAGGGACTTCAAAACTGAAAATGATACTAATTACAGTTAATGATATTGTATCACTGCAGAAATTCTAAATGTGTGCATAGAGGGATGTGTGTACTTTCATATTTTCTGTATATACATTATACATGCACATTTACTTACATTAAAATGTAGGTGTATATAAAGGTACTATGTAAAGGACATTAAGAATAATATTCTAACTCTGGTGCTAAGCTCTCCTCTGTAGTACCATATTCAGGTTTTCTTCATAATGGTGTGAGTTACAAAGGGTTCAGAAAACAGCATCAAAGTTGACCAGAGAGCTAGAAAACCTTGCCTCTGAGGAATGAAAAATGACAGATTTGGTGTTTCTTAGCTCAGAAAATAGATGAGGGATGCAACCCTTAAACAGAGGAAATATATTGATAAGGTAAAGAAATTTATTTTCTGTCTGCGGCAGTCTGGGTTTAAGCAGCCCGAGTTGCCTGAAATATTTGATTAGACAGAAAGGAGAACTCTTAAATGATAGAGAAACTCAAGCACTGGAATAAGTCACCTACAAAATCTGTGAAGTCCTCATCACTGTAGAATTTCAAGAACAAATTACACTGGTTCTGAATCATGATTTTGGGAAAGCCGTTTCTATGTTGGAGCAGCAGAATATATTGGCTCCTAGCCCTGATATCTGCCATCAACTGAGTGTTCAGCTGTCATTAAAAAATTAGTTTAAGTTAAATCTGCTGGCTGGCCCTCAATAATGGTGTCATAACTGATAAGGAGGGTGGTAGCTTCTTACAAATCTCATTCTGACCAAATGTATTCAATTTAATGAAGAGAGTTAAATGATTAGCTCTAGTTACAGGGTATCAAATTCCAACGCAGAAGTAGTAAGTCTGGAGTAAGAAGGCTACTATGGGTTGCATAAGTTTTAAGCTGAAGGGAAACAAACTGTTTCCTGTTTTGTAAAGGGAATTTCCAGGGAGTATCTGTAAAATACTCATGAAATATTTTATTTAGATTAGGTTGCTTCTAGCTGTTTTAAAGTTGTGTTGCAGTACTGCACCTCACATGTGGGGCAGATGCATTGACTTATGGCTGTTTCATTTCAGTCACTTAACCCTACCATGTACTCTCACATGTATCTGCATATTTCGTACATGTCTGTGTGTTTCATCAAGGTCTTTGAAACCTTGAGACCGTAAGAACATAAGTTCCCTCAGTTTTCAGATCTCATGTTGATTTAATAATCTTTGCAGACATTTATAGCACCATCCCCACACCATCTTCTTTAAACTACTAGAAAAAAATCTGCAGAAATCTTGAAGAATTCTATGTAGCACATCAGAATAGTAACCCACAACTTTCAGCTTTGCACTTAACTTCTGGCAATTGCTTGATACTTTCTTGCACTATGTTGTTTTTGGTGCTACATTTTGATAACCACTGGAAGACTTAAGGGAGTTTACAAGAAGTTATTCGTGTTCTTGGCAGCTTAGTCACTGATCATGTGATGTCAGTGCTCTGTGATTCACTTCTGATTCATTTCAAATTGTACCCTAGGTGATACAGTTGGAACCTGCTTATGATATAAAGATGGTGCTTATGAAATAAAGGCTTCTTATACCTGGAAAAGCTAACTTTTCTTTCCTGCAAAATTCAGTTTGGTTAAGACATCCTTGGCATTCTTACTACTGCCTTATGCATTCATGCATCCGAGGGAGGGTCTCAGTACAGCAAGCTTCTCTACTGAGCATATTCTTTCTGTTATTTACCACAGGCTCATGGCCATCAGAACCTGGTGAAAAGCAGGTAGTTTGCTCTTAAAGCCTTACTGACTTTTGAGTAATTTGTTTCTGTAAAGCATTCAAGGAACAAGCGATACTTAAGCTATATCTAAACCATGGATTACGAGGAGTCACTCATTGGATCATGCAATAGCATGGCTGAGGGGCCTAGATTAGAATGTTCTTACCCTTATGTGTTCTGAGTCTCACATAAGAAGTGGAACTTTTGTAATTGGAGTTTTTAGTGGCTTTGTGCTACTACATAAGTCACAAAGTACTTATCATTAACTGTCATTGTGCTGTCACCCATGGAGTTAGAATGCTGGACAAGTATATTCAACTTCTGCTTTCTTTTTTGTTTCAGAGTATATTTATTAAAAATCTTAGTACAATAAGGGAATTTACAGGAGAAAAACATGCAACCAGTTGGTTATTTGTATTTTGCTGTAGTGAGACAAACCTAAGACTTACACAGTAATTTGAAGCTTTCTTTAATGTAAATTGACTAACTGAAACACACCCATCCCACTTGAGTTAGTGTTCACTCAGTGGTTTTGCTCAGTAGGCTGTGTGGTTAGAAGCGGGTGTACAAACGGAAATGAAAAGGAGTTTTAAAACAAACTGCTGTGGGTTCAGGAGAATGCTGCAGAGGCACTCAGAGGCAGCTTGCAGCACAGTCAGGACAGCCCTCTTACTGGCTCCACCATTTGCACAAAGATACTGTACCATTGTACATCGTGTGCTGGTACACAATCGTGTGTAAATCATGTGTAAATCATGTGCTGGTACAAGCCATGCAGGCTTGCTGTTCAGTGCTCAGCTGTACTGGGAACATTTAGATTTCTTTTTGCACGAGTGGGTTTTTTTTTAAGCCGTTTTTTAAACCCCAAACAATGGGGTTTTTTTGTGAAGGTGAGCCTTTTAGTTGGATGAGAGAACAGATAGCCCCAAACTTAGTATTGCTTTAATGTGTGCAAAATAATTGCAAGTCATTGTAATGAAGTGTATCTCTGTTGCAATTAGGTCTGCATGTGATGAAGCATAAATACACTTTTATTATGCAGGAAAACATCATAAATGTGTTGACCTAATTACTATTAGTAGGCAGAACATACTGTTTTTCTCTGCACCTTTGTGACATGAAAAACCTAAATGAAAGAGAGACCTAGAAAACAAAAATTCAAATGGGAACCCGCAGCCAAGTGATACCTGTGTTATGTCATAGCAGAGGATTTTGGAATGCACACAACAAAAGTGCTAAGGGAGAGAGAGTGTTATTTTTTGTCTTCGTTGTTTGGTAATGATCTATATTAAGCACTCATTAGAAGCTGTATATTCTCAATAGTATGTGTGCACATATCCATTTGGCTTTCAAGTTAAGCATATATTGAACTGTTTTCCTGATTAAACAGGAGCTAGTGGATGGAATTTCTGGCAGAACACCAAGTTTTGTCAAAGGATGAAAATTGATACAGGCCTCTGTGTGCAAGGCCTAAAATAATTTTACTCTTTGTGAAGACACTCAAAGAGTACAAAATGCCAAGTACAAAAGGCCTGAATGAGTATTGATTCTTGATGCCTCAGCCTTCCTCTGGAAATTTCCCACTTCTCTAGCTGAATAACTTGCTGGTTTGCCCTCAGTGCTCATGCTGTAATACCTAGGCAGTTTGTATCTCAGAAGGATACTTCAGTAAGGAATGAAATTACGTGTGCACATGAACAAGGAACATGTAAACTTTGGTTCATGCTGTAAAACTGAGAACTTGTAGCAAAGGCAGATCAAGAACTTCCTGTTACTTGGGGTCTGTACTGCTGTCATTCATGGGGCTGTAGGACAGGCAGACTTTCTCCTTGCCCCTATCACTGAGGGTGGATACATTTGGTGTCTTCCTGAAGAGTGGCATGGAAATTCTCACCCAGTAACTAATGTAGATTATCTTGTTTTGCAAATGGGCTAAGTTTAATGTTCCATTTTGGTGATGTGCAAGTTAAAGTGCCTTCTCCCTGCCTTTCCTAGCGGTAGATGTCATTTCATATGCTGGAAATCTGTTTCACATCCCTCTTCCATTTTGCCATGTTGTGCTTTGCTTCTCTATCCTGTTCCTGCTACTGCTTTTTAAAGAGATAACTACATTTATTCCCATAGAGGTTAATCTATTTAAAATTATTTGAAAAGATAATTTTTCTTTTGTATTTGAAAGGGCGTCAAATTCCAATTCAAGTTACTTAGGTTCTCTTATGACTGGCTGTGGGAGAACATTGTCAGTTAATATTTACACACACTTCCACTACTGTTTGTTGCAGAAATGGAAACTTTTTAGAGTGTTCTGCTACATTTCATGTCCTTGATCTTTTTGGAATATGCATAAAAACCCCACAAGACCCAGAAAACAGATGTAGTCTAAAGCCCCTTCTTCTGCTGAAATCCTTGTACTGCATACTTCAAGTTGATGTGCAGTGCCTTTAGGGCCACCACAGGGAGTATGCACAGGTTAACCTCTGGGTTTCTAACACGTGTTGTATCTCATTCCATGTGCATCTGTGCACATCTGTGATCCTATCCTGTGTGTGCACTTTGGTGTTATGTGTGCCATCTGTACAAAAAGGCTCACAAACACTTGAGAATATTGCAGTTCTGTTTGATAAGTGTAGTCATACCAATCACTGGCTAATATGGATCAGTAACTGAACTATTTTGCTCTGTAGTTCAAAGATTTGTTTCCAAGTTTATGTTCATATGCCCAAAGCTAAGCATTTAAGTGCATTGCTGGGCTTAGATCATTATGTATAATTATCTGGGTATTCTGACTATTTTTGAGACACAGCTTCTTTTTTGCTTGCCTTTTTATTTTTCCCTTATTTTTTTAAGGGTCTTCCAAACACAGTAGTGAAATATAGTAGTTGTTATGTGGCTCTCACCAGAAAAATGATGCACTCCCTACATTAATAAGTTGCTGCCATCTTTGAAATAGCATACATGAACAGACTTGATTAGAATAGGATTTAGCCTGTTGCAAATTGTTTATGAAGGTATAGCAAAATTTCAATATGAATAATCCTTTTTGTTTTTTAGATTTAGAAGGAAATGCATGTCAAAATAACCAGCTGCTAAAAATAATTCTGGCTATGCATCAGTTTTTCATCTCCTCTGCAGACATGCTTCAGAAGCTCGTTGATCTATATCCTTTGTAAGCTCCACCTGCTTTTAAGGTAACTTGATAGCCTGACAAGCTTGAAATGGGTAAGTAAAGGATATTTAATCTATGGCTGTATCAGTATTCCACTAATTAAATTGTACACTTGTTCTTTACAGTTTTTGGTTGTATAGTGTGGTTTTTTTTTGGTTTAGGATTGGCATTTTTTGTTTGTTGGGTTTAGCTTGTTATACACAGGGGAAAAGATGAAACTCCCAAGTCAGGTTTTAAGTAGGATAAATCACCCTCTGTTGGCTGTGGAGGGAATATCTAGCAGGTGTTAGATCAATGTAGGCACCTCAAATAGGTAGTGTGAACCTGGGCCTAAGTTTCAGATCTGTTTCTCTCTCTGTCTACTATCAAGTCAAAGAGCAACGAACAAAACTGTATCACTGGGATATGAATATTTGCAACAAAAATTCCTTCACTTACACAAGCTCAGAATTGCTGAAATAAATCATAAGCTTTTCCTTTCTGTTTGTTCCCATTTTGAGTGCCTGGATTCATACATGTGTGTTTCTGGCTCATTGGATTTTTCACAATGTAGCTACTAGATCATATTCACAACACTGGCCTTTCTCTGGAATTTTTGATTGTGGAATATATTCTCTGGCTTCTTAGCTTTACAAAATGTTTACTCCTAATTAGATGAGCATAGTACAGGATGGAGACCTGTCATGCTAAGGATCTCCATCCAGTTTTGGTACAATTCAATTTCTCATCTTTTCTTTCCTCAAACTCTGTATCTTCTAGGCATTTACAAGCAGCATCCTTGACAGCAGAGCTTTACTGGAACGCTGACTGTCTGTCTGTAGCAGGACTGTCCTGCTGCTTCTCTAATAGCAGGTGTTGGATCAAGCTACAGCTTATGTGTGGTGTAGTGCTGCATTTCACTTAGGCTCATGGGCTCTTGGAAAATGGAACAAAGTCAGTGCTTGCATCTTCTTTCTGAGATGGGACGTTTTCTACAACCAGAAAAGCAATTCAAACTTTTCTTAGACTTGTGTATTTTGCAAGCTTGGTTTTTAACTCTGTGTATAGCTCCCTGTAAAGATATTGAAAGTTAAAGACAGTTTTGAATGGATCAGGTAGTCTGGGCTCTTGTATTTTGCAAAACCTTGCAAGTGTTCCAGTTGCACCATTTCCCATCCCCTAAATTATGGGAGTGATTTGAGGTGGTTACAAGTTCTTTGTAAGTCATCTAATTTTAGACATTCAGAGAGGAGCCCTTAAAAATATTTGGGAACTTACTCAGACTTCACCAGTTCTATAGTCAGCCTAATGTGAGCACGCTTAAAGGGTGCATGGCATGTCTCCTCAGCTGTGGTAGAGCTAGGCTGCAGTTAATTGCAATCAGATTGTGAGTGGGTCCACAAGGTATTTTCATTGAATTATGCTTTTCAGGCCTGAAAATATGTGTGTCATCTCCATCAGAAGAATCAAGACATGCATAATACATTTTCTAAATGGATTTTCCATTACTTCAACAGACAGTGGCTACAATATCAAAACATGTTTTAAAGAGCTAATAGACTAAAAATATGGTTGGTTGTTTCAGCTGCCAGAGCAAGTCAAATGAAAACTGTTGTGTAGCTAGAAAGGTGAGGTTACTATGGAGAGGCATGTTACCATTTTCTACGACTGGTTATGCTTAAAAGATAATAGCTCTTTTTTTTCTTTTTTTTCTTTTTTTTATTTTTTTTTAATCTCCACTGAATTAGCTGAAAAGGATTACTTCATAAATGCATTGATTGATAAATCTGGTATGAATATTTCAAATTGTAATGACATGTCAGTACACAAGTTTTATGAGAAATTGTGAGCCATATTGCAAGGAAACATGTAGAAAACAGAATCCCTCCACTGGTTAACACTACTCAGTACTCTGGCAACTGCATCAATATTATTCATAGTAGTCATTGTTGCAATAAACTTTGGTAACAACCTTGGGATATACTTTGTGTATGCTTATGTAAAACATGAATCTGATATAATATTTACCATCAACAGGATGATTCTTACTGCTTACCGGTTGGGAAGTATCAAGCATGTTACATTTTATATCATATGTGAATGGATGTGATTTTCCTTAACAGTTTTCTACCTATCTTAATGCTTTAGAAAATAACTCTTCTATGCTGTGTGTAAAGATATGCTATTTTGTGAGGTAAGTATATTCTTGGTTGGTAGCTATTAGTGGTTAGTTTGCAGTCATCCATGTGACAAATATAAATATGTTTTTATGTATCTGAAATTGACATTAAAGAGAGAAACAGGTATTCTGCTTCAGGTTTTTAAGGTTCATTTTAGCAGCTTTACACAAAAAGGTCCAAGTGACTTTTAGTAGATCTGTTAAAATCAGTGCATGAGTTGCCAGGTCACAGTTTTGAACTGATTCTATATGAATCTCTTTCTTAAATGGCTGTGAAAATTGACAGTGGTCAGGAAATGATAGAGGTGTGTTTAATATTATTATATAGGTCTATTAAAAATTAAGTGGGATATTGCAGATATTTTTATACTAAGCAAAGCTCAATTGCATTTGGTAGGTAATTCTCCTTAGTAATTCTACTTCATCACTTGCAATGGTCCTGGAACACTTTTATTTTTACCTGTTAAGTATAGTAAAGTTTGATATCTCAGTTTAGAGAAAACAGAAAGAAGGAAAATATTCAGCTCTAGTAGATTGGTGATACCTGTTTTTTACACAAAGGGGGAAATTATTAGTAACAGGAAAGTAGAATTAGTTTTAAATTGTGACGATTCTATCTCAGAGCAGATTATTATTGGTTTTGTCAGAGTGCTTTAGTATTGTGTGAGATCTGGTAACATTTTTTTTTTTTTTTTGGTGTGTGTGTTTTGATTTTAATAGGTATTGGATTACAGAGTTCTGGATTATGTTCAAAATGGACTCTAAACTATCCACAGCTATGGAGGAATTTCAAGAGGTGGTTCGAGCTAATGGTGAGGAGTTACATTGTCGTCTAATTGACACATCTCAAATGTGAGTGTCAAAGTCTCAATACACTCTGAAAACAAACTTTTGCTCTGAATTTCCTTTATTTGAATATCATGTGTCTCATAAGTCATATGTTAGCTATCCTTAGAAGAATTTATACTTCATTACAGATGAAATATACATTCTGTAGAGGAACAGAATGCCTTTCAGGAATAGCTTAAGTTGAATTTAGTTGCAGAGTAGACTTTGTGCTGATTCTCTATGACAGCTAAGTTTTATTCTATCCAGGGAACTTAGAAAATTTGTCAATGCCTAAGGGTTTTGCAAGATCACTTGAAATCAATGAAAAAGGGGAGTACAATTTGATTGGGTAACAGGTGAGGTAAAAAAGTGTGTTTATATTTTAGCAACAAAGGTAAGCGAGGATATAGTTTATTACATTGTCAGACTCTTGATATTGTTGAGATGATTTTGGTTATAAAATACTTATCACGAGAAGAAGAAATCCTAGAGCTGTACATCACGTGGTTCTTTCTTGGGAAGATATCTTTCCCTGTTACATGAGAGTGAGATAGCTCTGTGGAACAGTACAACTGACAAAACAAGTGTCAGTTTGGAAATGCACAGGCTAAAGCAGAGCGGAATTTGGCATACATTTTGTATCTGGTTATAAAAGAGGATATTTAGCTTTTCAAATTGAAATAAATTTTATTACTCTGTGGGTCAATAGCAAAGGGAGACAGTTCATATTCTGAGATTGCTCAAGGAAATCTAAGAATTATTAAATGGAGGAGTGCTGGATGTGTTCAATGAAAACACAGTTACAGACAGCTATTCTGAAAATGTAGAACTGATTGCAGAAATTATATAGACTCTCATGCTGTTTAGTAAGACAGTTGTATTGTACTTAAGGTGCTGCATCAATACAATAAAGACTAACAATAATATTTTGTCATATAATCTCTAACGCATGAAAGGAGCTTGCTGTTTAGAAATTCAAATAATTCACTTTTTACTGCAGTAAGGCATGAAAATGATGTTACCTCTGACTTAGTGAAAGAGGCAAATTTTGCTCTTCAGTAAATAACTTGGAGTAATTGTGTTTTAAAAGAAATTCTAGGGATTGGTCTAGAAAGCTGACACAGCGTGTAAAGGCCAACACCAGTAAGAAACGGAAAGTCTCACTTCTTTTTGATCACCTTGAGCCAGAGGAGCTGTCAGACCACCTTACCTATCTTGAATTTAAGTCTTTCAGAAGAATATCAGTAAGTTTTATTTATTTATTTATTTATTTATTTATTTATTTATTTATATGAAGCAAATATAGGAAAGACATAGAGAATATGGCAGAGAGATAGTATTACAAGATTAACCCTGCCATACAAGATGTTGGACATGTTGAATCTGATTCCAGACTCTCTTGTTTTACTAGTATTGAAAGTGGCCAGTGGAACTTAGATTCTTGGATAACTTAGATATCCTTCTGCTATAACCATACGAGAGTGAGAGAATGAACCTCAACTGTGGAAGAATTGAGGCAAGATCAGTTGGAAGGAAGAGGAGTAAACCTTCTTCCAAATCCAAGATCTTCTTCCAAAGAAGCTTGTTTTGTTAGAACAAGGGATGTCATCATCCCTTGACTCAAATCAGTAATGAAGCTGAAATGGGATGAAGGAAACTTGGAATATTCTCCTAGAATGCTAACCTTCTGTGGCTGTAGTGAACAGTGCAGCAATCCTGTGCAGTGAATAATGGACTGCATTGAAGATGGCCACTGGACTCTGCTTTCCTTTTTTTATTGTGCATACAAAATAAAGACTAGAGATAAGAAAACACTTTGGAAAATGTCATTTTTAATTTGAGGAGAGATAAACATATTTTTTATACAAGCTTTCATATACACAAACAATTCTTAAGGATTTATCCAATTTTTTCTTCTTTCATTTGATTTGTTTTCTCAGTAATGTTTGTAGCTGATAAGATGCAAACTTCCCTATGCAGTCTGGCTTAACTTGCATCGTTGTATGCTACAACACTGCCTCTTTTCAAACCTGTACAGTTTACACATGGAAAAGTGAATGTTAGAGACCAAAATCTAGGAGGGTGGCAAAGTCTGTGTCATAAGACTGAAAGAAAAGTGGTTTTTTCAGGTTTTTTTTTTTTTTTTTGCTGTTGCTGTTATTTAGTTGTTTTTGGTGGGGTTTTTTTGTAGCACTACAATATGAACCTATACAAGAGAAGGGCTGTCACTAGATGGTGGAAGATTTCACAGTCGTGTTTTAATGTACTTTATTTTGAGCTGACAGTACATGACTCTGTGTTTTGTGTTAAACTCAAGAAGCTGTAGAACCGAAGTCATGCACTGATTGCTGCCTGTAGGCAGTAATAATATGCAAAGCTTATATAACTTATCATTTTGAAAACCTCTGTGCAGATGTAAGGTAATTAATTGAGTATAACAAGTGTGGTTTTAGTCAGAGTGTCAGATGTGTCATGGAGTTCCAACAGTTACATACATGTATACATTTTATACGCAGGGTACCTGCATATGCCTTTGTGTTAATTGAGCTTACCAAGACTTTGGTCAGAAAATAATATGCAATTAATAATTAGCTGTATTAATTAAATCTTTGCAGATTTAATTAATATATGTAATGTATAATATATGTATAATTAATGTATGTATAATTAATATATGTAATTAATATATGTATGCTTATGATGCCCTAAGGCACAGAATCCTTTTGTTATTTTAATATGGTATCATACACTGGGAGAAAGACTGAAAACGATGAGCTGTGTCACTAGTCACTGAAATAACTATTTGAAGGTTTGGGCGTTTGAAAGTCAGAAGGGAATATTTGATCACATACACAGCATACAGAAAAATCTTCCATGAGGTACCATCCATCTTGCTGCAAATTAAGATGCAAGGAGTGGAGTTCACAGAGTAATGACTGGAGGCATGCTAGTGCTTGGAAAGTGTTTTAATCTATAGTCATAAAGTACAGGGAGGCCACAGTCTTTTGTAAGAATCTGGATTCTGGATTCCTGTTGAGGCTCTTAAGTTAGCCATCACAATAACAGACTCTTGCAATATTTAAGTACCTAAATGTCTTTACTGTATCTGCCACTAACAAGCTTGTTATAGCTGACCTCATTAATAAATTTATGCACCACAATTAATTCAAAAGTTTCAAGTAGCATTTTAGAGATTAATTTCTTCAGCATTTTAAAAAAACCCCTTTTCTGCTGAAAAAAATATATAAACTGATTCATAGTTGTACTGAAATGACTATGAAGTCCATAATTATGTAGTCAGATATTGAAAAATTATATATCTGTATAAAGTAGTTGCTTAAATTTCAAGATCCAGTCAAACCTGGCTGGAGTTTAAAATTCAAAGAGTAATTGCAATGTAAGTGGTATGTAATCTCAGGAGCAGCTGTACTAATTACTAATATTTTTTTCCATTTTTAATTTGACAAAGACAAATCTAGAGGTGTCTGCTGTCATATTTGCTTTTAAAGTGCTAATAATTTTTATTAAACTGATGGAAAAAAATTATAAAGCTGCAAGAAAATCAGAGAGGGATGGTAAGAAACAAACAACAGCCTGACAATTTATGACTTGCTTAAAGATCAATGCTATTCCACATATTCCTGTGGAAAGGAAGTATACCTTTTACAGCTATAGGTGTTTTGGTAAGATTTTAGTATTTTTGGTCATAGTAAGAAATGAGTGTAGAAATCCCATGTCACATTTCCTGATGATTCAAATTCTTGTGTATTTTTTTAATGGAAAAATCAACAGAATGGATAAAAATTGCATCAACAAAAGCAAATTATTTCTTTAATCTTAATGTAAGAATGGCTTTAAAAAAAAAAGTGTGTCACAGGTATCTACTGAATAATTTTAGATTGCCTCAATTAAATAAGAGAATCTCACGAGTTGTATTAAAAGTATTAAGGAATCTGTAGCCCTCATTCTTACTTGTTTTATTTTAGTTTCGTATTAATCCCATTGAGCTTGCTTTAGTCAAAACCCCTGCTTTGAATTAACAAAGCTTTCACAAAGGAAAGATTTCAGTTTTATGGATATTTAAGGTGTAAAATACATATTTTATATTTCATTTGATAAGCAGACCTCTGTCCACATGCAGATCATGAGGCATATGAAATGACATGAATTTTCATTTATGCTTCTTTTTTTTGTTTAAGTTCTCAGATTATCAGAACTACATTGTGAATAGTAGTGTGAAAGAGAATCCAACAATGGAAAGATCAATTTCTCTTTGCAATGGTATCTCTCAGTGGGTGCAGCTAATGGTTCTCAGCAGACCAACACCACAGCTTCGGGCTGAAGTGTTCATCAAGTTTATTCATGTTGCACAGGTCAGTTAAAATCTGGCATGTTTGGTGTTTATTTTGTCAGTCTCTGATAGAGCCCTTTCTTCTACTCTTCCCATGCTACTACTGTAGGGTGAGCTGGGAGTGCTGGCCCTGGTCTCCTGGTTCATACCCACCACATGTGTATTTGTGTATGTGTGCTGTTTTAGCTTATCTTCAGATACTACGGTGTCGTGGCACCAGGACTTCCTCATGTTTGTTCTGAAGAAATAATTTTCACTGTTAAACTGGACTTGCTTTTGAATTGGCATGTGAGATTCCCAGCCGTGGCTGTGAAGCTTTCCAAAGCATGAGTGCCTCTCATGGCTTTGGCTGTAATTAGAAGCATCCACCAGAAACACCCTCCTGGAAAAAAGGAGAGCTATGGTCCTATTCATATTCTTTGCATACTAATTCAACTGCAGTCATAACCAAGATAATAGGCAGTGTTTCCTAGTTGTGGTAGACTGTGGGAAGAAGGGGAGGTACTGAGAAAGTACTTTGAAGACATACTGTATCTGAAAATTTAATATTTGATTTAATAACAGTAAAATAAGTTCATGTTACACCCAGTAAAATCACAACTCATTACCAAAATACATGAAGTCAAATGGCACAAACTTGTAAGACTTCAGAGCAAGACAATAGAGGAAATTAAAATTTGGGGGTGCACATTGAACAACATGAACCTTTAAATTATACTGATTTTTTTTATGTCAACACAGAAGCTCCACCAGCTGCAGAATTTCAACACATTAATGGCAGTGATAGGAGGTCTCTGTCACAGTTCCATTTCCAGGCTCAAGGAAACAAGCTCATGTGTTCCTCATGATGTAATTAAGGTTAGTATTGCTTCTCTAAGTTTTACGAATAAGAGAACCTTTAACTTTTTTGTCACTGCACACACTAAAAGCAACCCTACTTTGTTGGATGAGATGGAAAGACAGAACAAAAATTCCTCTGGTTTTGAAGGGTTTTTATTTGTTATTTCATCTCTACATCACCAGTTACTCCTACACTCCTTGCAACCCCACCTTTCTTCAAGATCTTGTACAGATTCTCTAAGGTTTCTCCTTTAATCTCACACGTGATGAGCTGCATTTTCATTTACATGCAGTAGTACAGAATAATATTCAAACATGAAAACAGAGAATTGGATCTTAAAACATATGAAAACGAAACTGTTGTCTTCCGTTGTAACACTGGCCATCCTTAGTCTGTAAAAGCTAGCACAGAGCTCTGCACTTTGAGTGAAAGGACTGATTTTGCTCCTCTGATCTTTCCACTTGACAGGTTTTATTTAATTTAGACTTGAACAAATTTAGCCCTAATGCACACATAGTATGATGGAATGCTAGGACTCTATTTTAATTTCCAGTTAAATTCTTGTGAAATACCGATGAAAGCTGTTTAAAAAAAGGGAAGGAAGGCATATTTTTTAGCAATGCTTCTTAAGAAGCCTTTGTGTGGCTTCTTAAGAGACTTAAGAGAATAAGATACTTCATCCTTTCTGGAGCCTGAAAGAGTCTGTAAAGGTATCTGAAAATCCTGTTTTGATCACAGTATGATCAACTTAAATGAATAGTGCATACCTGGAGTAAAGACGTGAAGGTGACCTCCCACTGGAAATAGCTACAGCTATCAGAATCCATTACATCAGTTAGAAAGCTTATTTTAGAAGCAAGCAAAATTTGTGAAATTTTGTCATTGTGCACATCATTTGAATAACTTTTTGCATCAAGAAGTTGTATGCAGGTGTTAATAGAAAACAGGTAAAAAAAGTCTGGTCATTAGTGACTTGAAAACACACTTCGAGGTTTAACAATGTCAAACAGTTTGTAAAGGTTACAGATCAGGAACTTTGACAGGAACTTCCCAGAGAAAACACTGGTCCATTGATTTTATTATGTTAATGAGTCAACTTTGTACCTGTATAATTTTAAACAAGGGAAATATTTATACTGCTAGATTGAAGATTAATTTGGCCTTTATAAAAAACCCAAGATACTGTTTCTCGTTCATTTCCATGGAAAAAAATTTTCTTAAAAAGACAGGTATGCCACCTAGAACTATAATATGACTTTGGATCACACCATGATGGGATCATGGCACAGCATAGGGTTTCTCTGCCAGGACCTCTCCAGCAATTCCAGCTGGTGATCTGAAAGTTAGAGAATGAATTCCACATTTAAATGTGAAGATGGCTGCTTTTATGAATGTCACAGAGCTTGTGCTGTGCTTACACATTGACTGTATACAGATTCCCATGATTCGAGAGAATCATATTTCTTTTCATTTGATTAAAAGGGGAGTGTAAGGAGACCAGAATTATAGATTAGGCTATATATTAAATATCTATAATTACATATTAGTACCTAATTTATGGGTATAGGAAATCTAGAATACCTAGATTTCATTTGAAGTCTTAAAATTTTTTTCATGAGTCACTGTGAGTAAATTCCTTAACAATAACATGGGAAGCTCTTGTGTTCTGTGACAAAACCAGAAACAGTAACCAGCACTGATGTTTTGGTTTTCTTTTTATTTTTAGGTGTTTAATGAAATGACAGAATTGCTTTCGTCTTACAGAAATTATGATAGTTACCGACGTGCCTATAACGAGTGCAGTAACTTTAAGATCCCCATCCTTGGGGTCCACCTGAAAGACTTGATATCCCTTTATGAGGGTATGCCAGACTACTTGGAGGACAAAAAAATTAATGTATACAAACTATATTCTCTGTATAACCACATAGATGAGCTGATACAACTCCAGGAAATGCCACTTCCCCTGGAGGCTAACATGGACCTTGTTCACTTGCTGACAGTAAGTGTGCTAGATAAGATAAATACATCCAATTAAAAATTTCATATACCTATCAAACAACTAAATAGAGAATTCCTTTAATTAATTAAGCAACTATGAAAACATAAGATTGTAAGATTTTTTTCCCCTGAAGGGGAAATGTACAGGAATAGAAGAGAAAAAATTGGTGCTACTGATTTATCTGGCAGCAAGGATAGAGGTGCTAGTTCAGCAATATGGTTCCAATTATTTCTATAAGGGAAGGAAATGTTTTTTTCTGCTTCACTGTAGTAGTATGCACTCTCTGTACTTTCAATAAGGAAGATTCCTTGTGTTGAAAACAAAATCACACAAAAGTTCAATCCCTCAAGATGCTGCATTTCTAGCCAAGTCTCTTCTGGTGCTTAAGAAACTGACATAAACATTAGTCAAATATAGTTGATGTATTTCAGTCCCAGTCATATCTAGTCAGTGTTATGCTACTAAAAATTAATGCTACCTAGGATGTTGTTCAAACAATAGTTTTGGCTTCTCCTAGTAAGTTAAAATACTACCTTCTATTAAAATAGTAAATCTTCCTCTCTTGTTTCTCAGCTTTGTTCAGCCTTAACAAGTATCTCATCTTTGAAAAATCAGAGAGTCCACTTCCACTTTCTGGTTACAAGCCCTGTTTCAGGAAAAAGCTAATAGATAAAATGCTGATGTGCCTGAGGTTATTTGTTCTCTTGGGGAGCTCTCTTGTGTGAAATTAAGCACACATGCCCAGGGCTGTGTGAAGAGTTCACCACTTCACACAGCTGCATGAAGTGGTGAACTTCTTACTTCTTCCTGCTATTTGTTTTAAATGGCTTTTTTCTGAAATTATTCTAAGTGCTTTTTTTTCTTCTGAATAATATTTTATAAAAACAGCTATTACAAATGTGTAGAACTTTGGTCATAATTTCATGCAGGTATATATGACAGGACATAAATGAGAAGGAATACTTCATTTCAATGCAGGAGCTTCTGAACTCCCAATAGTCCATGCTCCAAATTTCCAGATAATGGCAATAACAGTCTGGAATGTAGAACTGGAGACATTTCAAATCACTGTGAACACCTGTGCAGCTCAATTTATTTCTAAGTGTAATCTAAATTAAAAAAATAATGCAGCAAAAATATGAATGCACTCTAGTAACAAGTTTGTATAGTAGTGACTGTTCTGGGATTAAACTAATGTGTTTGTTTTCAGCTGTCCCTTGATCTTTACTACACGGAAGATGAAATTTATGAGCTTTCATATGCACGAGAGCCACGAAGTCACCGAGCTGCTGTAAGGGCCTTTACAGATTCTTAACAAAAAGAGGGCTTTTATGAGTGATTTTAACTTAAAAGCAGGATTTTTTTAAAAGAAAATTTTATCTCTTACATTCAATTTATTATTTTATTTTATTATATGCTAAATTGAAAGCTTTTTAGCTTTGTAGACTGAGTGAAATCCATTAAAGAGCAAATTTTTTGGTCGATGATGAAGCCTAAGATAGAATATATGGCAGACACCATATCAGGTTTTATAATACAAACACAAAGACAAATGAAGTTGCTATGTAGAGACATCAGTCTTAATCTTAATCTTGATATTGTTGATATTTTTTTCAAATGGAGAATTCTTGTATGATTCAAATGCTGAAACCCATGAATGTTATGTGGTAGTTTGGTTCCTGTTTTATAAATACAGAAAAGATGGCGATTTTACAATGCTGTCAGTGAACTGTGACAATTTAAGGAATGACTGCTCTTTTGAACAGTTCAAGGAAGAGCTTAAGCACCATGTAATTATCAAAGGAACGATGTTGGGTCCAACAGGTCATTTCTGCAGTCCTGTGTCACATAGTCCACTGCCACAAATGAAAGAAGCATAATACTGAAAATCTTTCCATGTGGTACTAATGAAGTTCCTTTCAATTTTTTTCAGCCTATGACACCTTCCAAACCACCAGTAGTTGCAGACTGGGCTTCAGGAGTGGCCCCAAAACCTGATCCAAAAACGGTCAGCAAACATGTTCAGAGGATGGTAGATGTAAGTAAGGTTGGCCAATGTATTTCATATTATTGTAAATCTTTGCAGTCTTAATCTCAAGGTGTGAGAAAATATGGGGATGGGACTTGTGTCCTCACAAACAGATACTTTTGCCTACTTGTAAACAGCAGCAGCGGCCGTGAGGCACAGATGGAAATTCCTTCAGTGGGTCAGGAGCCAGCAGGAGGAGTGAAAGCTGGTTTGTGTACTGCCAGAGTCACTCTTTCAGGGAGCCAGGGAGTCCATTTCTACCAGGGCCTCCAACACCATGTTACTGATGCAGTCTGATAGGAGACCTCTCAGTGGCTTTGTTACAAGCAGCAATTGCTTTTTCTCTTTCTTTTGGGTCCCCTGCTTTACAGGGAACTACTAAGTAAGGTGATTGGTTCCAAAACTGGTGGAGGTAGAGATGTAAAGTGTTCATCTTTGCTTGCCTGTTTCATCTCTTTTCTTTCTTAGCACTTCTAATATTGTGAGGCATCCTTTGATACACGCTGTTTTGGAATATATTTCTAAATTTGTTCTAGGTGTGCTCCTTGCCTTGCAGCCAGTGACAAACAGTAATACATTCCACAAGTGGAAACAGGTGTCTGCCTGACAATTCTGTCATATAACTGATTTTCTCATAACACTGGCCTGATAAAGTAAGCTAGGCAGCTACGCTGATTTGGCCACAGAAATCACCATTGAGAGCACTAACTGAGAGCACTAGTACAAATTGTATCTGTGGGCCTGGACAGAATGGTCTTAAAGCAGAAGTAAAAAACAGTTGTCATTGTGCTGTGAAGCTTTTAGTCCAGCCTGTGTTGACTTAAGTATGTTTTGCTGCAAATCAAGAAATCATAATGCTTTTTCAGTCTTAAGCAAAAAAAGCAATTAGACTGTTGCACTGTTTAATAGACACTGTGAGAAAACAGGAGAGGAAATCCATAAATAATGTGGAGGCTTTCAAAAGTGATAGTTCAGACCATCCTCATTATAAAATATTATGCTATTACCTTGCACAGTCTGTCTTCAAAAATTATGACCATGATCAGGATGGATACATTTCCCAGGAAGAATTTGAAAAGATTGCTGCCAGTTTCCCATTCTCATTTTGTGTAATGGCTAAGGACTGGTGAGTACCTGCTTGTCAATTTTGTAGCATCTGTTTTGGGAGAGATTTAGGGGGTTTTGTGTTTAAATAGTATTTTATCATTAGGGTATTAAAAGCATCCTCTTCAGGTACAGACAGAAGTGAAAACATAACTGAAAAAAGCTTCTTCTAAATGTTTTGTGAATGACATCTTCATTGGGTTTACAGCAGTGGTATCCAAGCTGATTTAGAAGAAAAAACAGACAATAGAAAAATAAACATTTTTCAAATTATATTCAGTCTATACTGCTAAAGAATTTTTCTATGATAAAACTGTTCCTGAAAAATAGAGAATTGGCAAATGTATCTTTTGATAAAATCAGGAACATTTTTCTTAACATTTTAGAGCATGGAAAATACAGTAGTGATTATTCAGAGGTTTACTATGAAGTAGATTTGAGGTTGCATCACATATGCAGATATTCCATTTATCCTGTCAGTCTGCAGCATAAATGTGTAGATAAGCTTCTGTATATTTTGGAAGCAATTGGCAAGATTACTGAGATCACTTTAGTTTTTTGCACATTAAACTATTGCTATTATAAAATGTGAGAAAAAAAGTGTCTAATTCTCCTTACGCGTTTAACAAAATATATGTCTCACCAACAACTTTTCTTGTTTATTTCCAGGGAAGGTCTGATTAGCAGGGATGAAATAACAGCTTACTTTATGAGGGCTAGCTCAATCTATTCCAAATTAGGACTTGGCTTTGCTCACAACTTCCAAGAGACCACTTACTTAAGGCCCACTTTCTGCGACAACTGTGCTGGATTTGTAAGCTTACTTTTTAGTACATTATGTTAACATTCTTTGGAATTATGCCTTTTTATGTCACAACTGCCTTGTGTCATATACAGAAATGGATCTATATAAAACATCTGTGAAGTTATATAGAACACCAGACTTCTGTCTCTGTAAATGTTTAAGGTACCCTTTACTCACCTCTTGGCAGTGCCAATATGTTTAAACATGATTCATACTTCATGGTGTTTGGTTGTGTCATCAAAAACAGTCTCAGGGAAGACTTCCAAATGCAGAGCCTTCCACTCCACGGAGCTGCTAGAACTCATGTCCTGATACAGACATGACATGCCCCTGCCTGTAGCACAGAAGTTTTAATAAAATTGACTGTCCAACCAATCTTGCGTTCAGCTGAGATCAGACAAGGGTGCTGAGACAGAAGAATTCTCCATCTGCTCGAGCTCCACAGCTGCTTGAGGAACTGCCAGATCTGCTGATGTATCCAGTAGACTAGCTCCAGATATTTTGTTTGTCATTGAAAAACATAAAATATTCTATTTACCTTATGCTAAAGGGCTAAATAGTTCTATTTTGATCTTACGACTAGAAGCGTAGGAAAACAAGATATTCTGCAAGTGCTCAGATCTTAGAAAAGAGTGGAGCTTTTAGTTTACTTTTTATCTGGAGGTCAAACATGCAGAGAAATATATTAATATGTAGGCTTTCTGTTTGTTTGAATTTCAGCTATGGGGAGTCATTAAGCAAGGATACAGATGCAAAGGTAAAGTACTTTATACTTTGTTAATTTTAATCCATACTTGATAGTAAATGACAAAAACCTGTGATCATCCTGAGATCCATGGCTATATCTACGGACCCATTTAATCTGACCACCCAGGGAGGACAAAAATGATTCAAGAATCTATGACACAAGAAATGCAGAGATGAAGGAACTTGTAACTGACAGCTCTAATGCTTTGCAAGACATCACTGAATTCAGAGGGTTTGGGAACAGACCCTTGGACACAAACATCACCACGCTGTGAATATTGTGCAGCACATTGCCAACACCTGTTTTGCAGTTTTGTTCCTCATACAGCTATCAGCTTTCTCTGCAGCTCCTGCAGCCAGAGCACTTTTGTGACTGAATGGTGCCATTTTTTACTTTGTACTTAATGAGCAGGAGTTTCAGATATATATGGCAAAGGGATGTTGTTGGTGTTTTACAGATGTATGTTGTTACAGGTAATGCACACAGAGAACACCAAAGAAGGCTCCTTGCTTCCCAGGAAGGCAGTGTGAGAGCTACCTTAGCTTAGATGCTATACCAGAGCCACTGAATCATGTAAACATTGTTTTGTTTACAGACTGTGGAATGAACTGTCACAAGCAATGCAAAGACCTGGTTGTAATAGAGTGCAAGAGAAGACCCAAAACTTCAGTTGCAGACAGCAGCCCAACATCTGCTCTTGCTTCAAGCCTCTGCCCAGTAGGAGTCAAAGAACAATTTCATGGTGAGAAAAGATCAAAATATGTAAATAATCTTTCCTTAGCTTCTTCTTCATTTAAATCTGAGTTATACAGCATCCTTTTAGGTTTTGTTAGTTAACTGCAGTGTTTTATCAACATAGAAACTAGAACCAGGTGTATATTAGCTTGTATCAAGTAACACCATTCCTGCTCTAGAATGAGTAAGGATGGACTCCCTTACTGGGAGAACTCTTGTCACACTACACAATGTATGGTGTGCAAATGCCACCAAAAAATGAGTAAATCTTCTGCCAGACTCTCATGAGAACTAGATGCCATGATATGAAGACCTGACAGGTTTCCTTAACTCTCTCACCTTGTGACAAGCAAGTCTTGCTTTTTAGCAAGTTGTAACATTGATTACTGCACTGTTACAATGCTGACTCAAATTTTAACGTGGACTTTATAAAGTCAGTTTTCCTACATATCTCTGTGTTAGGAAAACCAACAACCAATAGTCTTTTTTTTTCCACTTCAGTAGCTGAATCTATAAGAATGTAGATTTGTCTTTCACAGAATCAGAAATGAAAAATCTACACTTCTCTGTTCTTTTCTCCTTATATAAAACAAGCTGCATAAAATTTTCTTACTGTATATTACTGTGTAGGCTGCCAAAAAAGTAATGTTGTCCTTGGAAAACACTAGGCTACTTCTTGAGGTTTTTTTCTGATTTTGATGTTCCAACTCTCAGCATATTCTTTTTCTTTTAATTCCTTTCCTGCTTTTTGCCTGTGATGTTCTTCAAATCTACTTCCTGCCACTTTGATTATCAATCTTTTGTGTTGTATTTAAGACTCATACTCCTGGATTCCAGCTTAGACTTCCTATTAGCACATATGTAGAGCTCAGTGCCCCCCTTTTCTCTTGATACTATGTACATCTCTGATTGTGTCTGAAATGGCTGCAGCACTACATAATAACCACCTCTTACCCACAAGCTTTTTCTCAAGCTGACCTTGATGCCACACCTGTTTTTTTCTTACTGATCCATATTTATGTAACTGAGACAGGGCAAAGAGTTGTTTCAAGAGACACAAGATTGAGAAATTTCTATTGACACCTGTTTTGGAGAGCAATGAATGTAAAAGTTATTTATTAAAATCATGTTTAATTTTTATGCCTCCTGTTTCTCCTTTACTGGGACAAGATCTTGCCTCAATTTACCATATATATTTTAAAGGACAAGAAGAAGGCTCATTCACCTTTCCTAATGGAGAAGTAGTGGAGCATAGTGAAGACAGCAAGGATCGAACCATTATGCTCATGGGTTCCTCAGCTCAGAAAATCTCAGTGAGACTGAAACCAGCTGTGATCCATAAGAGTACACAGACTGATCCTGTACTGCTGGCTGGTGATGTGTCTCGTAAGCGGAGAGAGAAGAAGGAACACAGGATGCCAGAAAATCCTTATCTCCAAGCAGCTCCAGCATCCACATTTCCAAGCCCAATTCTAGGCCGTAGAAAGGGATTTGTTAAATGGGAAAACAAGGACTCCAGCCAAAAAATTAAGGAGGAGCATCACAGCTATAAACCCTCATACCAGGAACTCGAGCAGGTACTTACATGATGGAACAGATTCTGTTTTACACAACAGGACGGTCAAGTGGTTGATGTGTGAGGAAGTGGCTGGGTGGGAAAGTGTCACTTTACTCCAATGTAATTAAGTGTCAATTTAATTGCAATTAAACAATCCATGAATGACATCATAAAGACTTAGCCACTTTAACTTCCAGCAATGCTTCATTTAAATGATAAATTTTAATGCTAGTGTAGGGCATTGAAGCCGTTGTTGTGATCACACTGATCCCTGTCAGCTCTACAATGTGAACATAATCCAATCACTCAGGACAGAATGTTTCTCCATAAAATGAGGAACATAGTTCTGAATTTCCTCCTGATTTTGGTGGCCTCTGCTCCCCTAAGTGACAGAATATATGGGGCAGGGAGGGTAGGGAGCTCTGCTTTTGTTCAACTGACAAGTGTAAGTACCACCAAGAAATTTTGATGTAAGTAGACATGATGCTTCTTGCTAGATTTCACCTGCATCAGCCCCGTTGTGTCTCAGCTTACTCTAAAGTGTTCTGACTAAATAGCTATTCATAAGACTGTGTCACCTCAAGCATGGCCCAAATTAAGGTTTGTAGAAACACCCCTCCAGACAGATTAAAGAGACTATTACAAATTCCAACAGTGCAACTAATGGATAGATCTAGCTATAATTATGAGGAGCAAAGACTTATTTTCATACTTGAGTAAATCATTATTTATCACTATTCTGTGATGAAGCAACATGGAAACAGCCCAACAAGAGGACCACAGTCTAGTCTTTGAATGATGACAATAACTTTCAAAATAGCCCTTACTGCTGATAAAGTGAACTCATGTTTTATGAAAAATGAATGGTTTATTAAGACAGAGATTAAGACAATCTTCCAGTACAAACCACTTCTCTTTCAATCTGCAGTGTATTCAATACAACAAGGATGTGAAGCATGGATGTAACTTGTAAAAATGCATTCTTTAAAATGTCCCATTCACGTGAGTCCCATAAGTTACACTTGCCCTTGCTCACTCATCAGATTCTGACCTCAATTACTAAACAGCAGATGATAAGTTAATGGCTTCACTTCTGGTACATCAATTTCTGCAGCAGTAGAGTGGCGAAGTGTGACCTGTGTTGTTGTTTTCCCAGACTACTGTTACGAGAGGTGCAGTGGAGGGTGGATAAGTGCAGGTTGTGGGCATGACTCAGATACCAGTTGGTGGAAAGTTGTGAGAGTATACACAAAGGATAGAGCAGGGACTGTGGAAATATTCAGATAAGTTAATGGTTCTGATGACAGCTACACCAGTTTATGTTTATGGCAGTCAACCTAAATATACGACCAGACAGTCCTCAAACAATTGCACTATAAAATACAATTCTCTATATTTTTTTTCTGTTTGTTTGTTTAGGAAAGGAATATCCTAAAGGCAGACAATGAAGGTTTAAAGATCCAACTGGAACAGGCACATAAAACCATTGAATCTCTCACAATCCAGAAAAGAAACCATGTAGTTGACAGTCTACAACACAGAGACTGCTCCTAGCAGATGAGAGCAAAGTCTCCTATGGAATGGAAGAATGTAAGACTGAAGAATGAAAGAGGGGCTGTGATAAAGCTGCTTACCAAGTGAAATGGAGAGAGAATCTGAAGGATGTTAAGCAGAAATGTTCTCTTTACTCAATGCATTTCTCTTTTAAATATGCACTCCCAAATGTATAAAATCATTCCTTTGACCTTGTAAGATAAGTTAGCATTATCTGTGCAATGAAAATAGTAACTTCTAGGCTTGCTTTTAAAAGGAGTGAGAGTGTTGCTGAAGTCTCTGTTTGTGTTGAAGACCATATTGATTTTCCAGTGACTTGCTTGGCTGCCAGCAGCACACCTTACTGTACAAATATTCTGACAAAGTAGCTATTCGTAAGACTGTATCACCTTAAATTTGGCCCAAGCTCAGTTTTTTTAGAAACAAATGTTTGATAAAGCTGAGTGGGTAAAACTGTAGAAATACTGCATTAAGAAAACCAATTCCTTCTTGGAGCTGAAACCAATTAAAAACATGAAGTGAATGGTCACATTTAATTCCAAAAATTAACAAGAACATTAAAATATGTAGCTAAGCTAATGATATTTGATTGATCCTTACACTTTAAGATAAACTGACAATTTTTTTAAACATCTTTCAGAGCTTTAGAAGTTCTGCTGCTCAAACACTTTATTAAGGTAACAGAGGTGAGACTATAGAGACTTGATATTGAATACTGCTTCCATTTTTGTGTTATCCATGCCATGACTTGGAACATTTAATTCCACTTACTTGGCTTAAGGGGTAACTTGTTGTCCCCATATAGTAGATATGGGACAAGGTTGATTATATTTCTCTCACGTTGATGTAGATGCCATTGAGCAAAACCATTAGAGCCATATTATGAGGGAAACTGTGCAGCAATCCCTGTGCAAATAGCTACTGTATTTCAGAGCTTCTAGGATTTCTCCATTTTCTCTCTCCTAGATTTCACATGCACTTTACATAAAGAGTCAAGATGACATTGCTCCTATGTCTGTAAATTTTGTATAGTAAAAGGTGTGAGAGAAGTAACTTAAAGACACAAAGTGTACATATTGTTAAGAGAAAATAAGTCTTTCAAGTTACTGATAAATCTACTTGTCAAAATGGCCAATTTGAAAATTGTGTTTGCATTCCAAGGGAATCTGTACACTTAGAGTTGTATAAAGCTTTCTTGTATTTATCAGATATTTGTCATCACACATACAAACATCAGAAACAAAGTTCACTTAATGCTCAACACTTCTAAGTTACTAGGTCCATTATAGACTGAAATTTAGTCAATGAAAATAGCACCTGTGCTTTGTGTTCAAAGTGGCATATACATTCCATCCACAATTTACAGTCATTATCAAGTACATGGATGCTTTATTTATAAAGTTAATTTGAAACTACTTGCCAGTGATTCAAAATTCTTGTTTTGAAATTGGATTGTGCTTGCAACTCCATGTATAAGTAAAAATAAATGGAGGGAAAAGAGTAGTAGTAGATTTTCTGTAACATTACTGTAAATAACTGAAATGCATAGGCAAAAAACAGCTCTGAAGACTGCAGCTTTTTTAACTCATACACTAAACCTGAATTATTAACAAGTAACATGGAATTGCACTTTGATCAGTGAAGCAATCAGAATGGTTGTCAGGTCACGTCTGCAAACTTGGTTTGCCCATTTTCTGTGAGCTTCTTGATTTTGTCCTCTATTCAGGGAACTACAGCAAGGTGCATCTCTAACAGGCAAATAAAAGTCTGTTTCTACAACTATTAAACAAGACAAAAGTTGAATATATTTTCACTTATTTAAATAATACCCCAGAGGAGCATAAATTTTGTTGTACAGCCAAAATAACTGCTCACTGGTGGTCTAAATTCTGGATTCAAATAGAATTTGTATGTGTACATATACTTTGTCTATGATGGTGTGGAAACCATGAACAAAACCTCGTAGTTAAAAGGAAAATTCCTCAACATCAGCAGCTGGCCCAAAGGCTACTATGTAACTAGGTACTTAATACTCCAAACTGAGTAATGACCACAGATTTGTACAGTCCTAAGTGCTATTAATTAATGTTTCTCTGTGAAGTTTGCTTGTTCAATCTAAAAGATTTAAAAGGGATCTGTTTGCAGGAATGTCTTAAGGAACAAGTGTGTAGTGCTTCATGTGTGCTGAAAACTTCCTGCTTCAAAGGAGTAAGTTGATACCTGGATAACTTCTGAGCTTCAGGTTCTCTGTTTGCCCAAAGCCCCTAACAGTTAGCTTCCCCACCCCCTCCTCCCTCCCCCCCTTTTTTTTATTCCTAAAGTGCTGTTAGTAATTTTTTTTCTTTCAGGACTTTCTTTTTCCTGCATTAAAGACTTAACAGCAGAACCTGACTACAGGGAAACTGTCAAAACTGACAATGAAAGAATCACTTGCCTCTGTGTCAATCTTCAAGCTGCTTTATGTTAGGAAAAAAGACACAATTAAAAGTGCTGTTTAGAAGTCATGTTATCAAACAGTGATACTAAAATTTATCTTGTCATGGCTAAGTTAAATGGAAACACTTACCTCTTCCTTCTCTAGGTCCAGCTGTAGTTACAAGAAGGCAGAAAGAATAAGCACCATTCCCCATTTATTTTTTAAGAGTGAATTCTGATTGTTTAAAGATAAGAGTAAACAGATTGAGTAATATCATAATTCACAAGGCAGGGCTACTGTTCATATTCAGGTTAAATACAATTGCTTTTAGATTAGCTTATATATGTTTTGGAAATACGTTTTTGTTCTAGCAGTATCTGTTATGTGTTGTAACTGATCTCTATGGCAACTTGAAAAAGTTTAATGCTGAAAAGACTGAAAACTTGTACAAATTGTAAAGATTTTATATAAACTCTAAGATTTTGGTTTAATATTTATAATAGAATAAAATATTAAAATTGCATTTCATGCCTCTGATTTTGTATCACAGAGAAACCTATACAACCTATATTCATCTTCCTTGACTGCCATCTGAGACCCTCCCGCAGCATTAACCTAGTACCAGTCTCCAGCCCAGCTTCACCTTCCCTGAGCCTTGGAATGGTGCCTGAGAAAACTTAGGCAGCTAGGTATTTGCAGATTATTTGTTTGGTATTTTAGTTGTTGACACAGTACAAACACTGTGTTGCTATTCACTATTCCAAGTATTACAAAGCACCAGTCTTTATTATCATAGTTTATTACTTTTGTTAAAGAGTGCTAATTTTGAAAAAATTTTGCAGCACAGCAGCCAAGTTTAAGCAAGGCTTCTGTTGTGTCTGCTAATGCTGCCTGTTGCACAGGCAGAGTTGTAGCACCCTAAAGAGTTGCTAATTTACCTTAGAGTAAACCTCAAAATACCATATCCTAAATTGGATTTCATATGGGGAAATGGGCATCCATTCAGTTATCTTCAATCATGTGAGGGAAGACAAGAGGTGAAACTCCTATTTGTATGGCAAATCTGCTCTACAGTCTTAAGCAAAACAAGCTGTGTTTTTTTTTTCATAATTATAGAAAGTAATAAAATAAAACTTGAGAATTAATTGGAGGATATTTCCTTAGTTTATGTAAAGACAAAAGCAGTGATCATATAGATCACTACAATTTTAAAATTTTTTTCAGTAAGATAAAATGGAACTCAGATTCCTTAGTAGGCCCAGACAAAATCCCAGACTTGTGACATACCTTGCCTGTTAAAATTTTTCTACAAAGTTATCTATTGCCTTCTCCATTTTGGTCAAAATATATGTTATTTTCATTACCATAAAAAGTAAGTTTCATCACTATTGTAAATCACCAGCAGGAATTTTTTCTTACAAAGGAGGAACATATGACAGTGGATCCAAATCACAATAGACACAGATGGTGCAAATAATTTCAAATACAGTACTTTATTCCTCAGTGTTTACAGCTGTTGACAGCAGTGTCTCTCTCAATTCCTGAAAAAAATCTCCAACCTTTTTTTCAGTTCTTCAACAAACAAAACAATATTAATTTAGGTATTCATTAAGTGAGAATAAACACAAAAATGTTCACAAACATATATATGAAAATCTTTTAGTTGCAACAGAATTTTTGAAAATACTTTCTTTTTCAAGCCAAAACTTGGGATTTAAATCAAGTACTTGCATGCTGTTATTGCACTGTTTGAGAAATTAAAAGCATACTTTCTGACGAGGACAGCAAAGGATACCTCCATAAAATATGGTGGTGCTTACTTTAGTTTTCAACTACTGGCTTCACATTTTGAAGTAATATTTAAGAAAAACTGAAATGACCAGATTAAAAAAGAAAATCTCCAGCGTATTTGTATTGCCATATTTTACATAATCTACATACATGTAACTGAAATATGATACTGAAATAAGTTAATTGTTAGAACTGAAGTGGGCATGTACCTGCTTTACTTGATGATTTACTTCATTGAGAACTGTCCTGGCTACTATAAACAGGATGGACTGGTGAGTGTAAAAACACCAAGGCACATCCACATCTGCAGTTACAACAATCCAACTAAACCACTGCAACCTTGCATCCTAAGACTAATGAAACCTTTAAGCACAGGTAAATTGTTTGTTTTTCAGTGTATTTCCTTGATGAAGCCACATGCTTGCTGCTGATTACTTGTAGCAAAAAGTAACATCAGGATGAGCAAACAGAATTTAATCTTAAGGCTTTGGTTGTCAAAAAACTGCTTTGTATTCCTTTGCAGACCAACGCTTCACTCCCAGACCAGCAGTCTCATTTGGTATGTCGTCAGTTTGGGAGCTATTCCAGAGCATCAGGCAAAAACCAAGCTCAGAATCAAGAGAACCAGTACTGTGCTCCCACGTGACCCATGAGGGGTCTCCCTGTAAAGACTGCAAGAGGCTGCCAAGGGCTTGAGCCAATAAGAAGCATTGAAAAAATCTGGTAAAGAAACTATAGTGCTAGCAGTTGGGTGACATTAAGCCATTAGTGCAAAAGTTCACATCCCAGCAAACATGTTCTAGCAAGCAAAACTTCTGCTTCATTTTGTCAGGCACCTGCTGCAACCCTAAAGCCTGGGTAAAGCTGTATCTACCACATTAGAAGCAGCATTCTCATGCAAACTGAGCAGAGAGGAAATAACAGAAGAAAAACTTTTGAAAGATAATAATTTGATTTGGACCAGAACTTTACATTCATGCATGAAGTTGACAATGAAACAGGACATGATACATATGTTTATGAAGGCTAAAAAACATCTTTAAAGCATACCAATGAACACCAATAGGAAATTTGTGCAAAAAGAACTTGTACCTGAGGAACATAAATCCAAAATCAAATCCTGAAGTTCAACCTGCAGTTACGCCTACAATTACAAGTGCTTCAAGTCTGCTGTGCTCTTTAATCATCAGACACATCAGGTTAATCAGATGCCTTCCTGAATCTCCCTGTAGTGACCTGACCCTGAGAAATGCTGTCATGAGAACACACTCAGGCATCATCCCCTTTCTACCTCTGTTCTCAGAAGCGGCCTCACAACATGGGAGAGCTAAAAGATATTGGGCAGCAGAAACTGACTTCTTTAAGTGACAGCTCTAAATTTAATTCCTCTCTACATATATTTACAGCCATGGTATGACAGCCAACTCCTTCTAGACTAACTGTATGTGACAGAGAAGACACCCATACCATGTCAAGGCTTTTTTTAGGTTGGCAGGGAGAAATCACTGAGAAAAGGCAACTGCTGCATGAGATGCCTTGTTAACAGGCAGCTGGAATAGTGCTCCCAAACACAGAGCAGGCAGAGAAGACGATCATTTAAAAAAACAAGGGGAAAGCAAAAAAAAGCAAGAAGAAATGTCATGTTCCTTCGCACGAAGCTCAGCTTATTCAAACTTTGTGTCTCAAAACTGATATACAAGGATACACACAGGAATTAATACCAGACATGATGGCTGCAGGTTTTCTGCCCAATCTGATTTTAATTTTTTTTTATGAAACACCAACAATGGAAAACAGGTAAAATGAAAATAAGACACTATCAAAACTCACTATGATGAGTTTACAGTACATGCTCTGACCATTATAGAGTGTCTGATACATTATGAACACAAAAAAAACCCCTGATTTGATTAATTTGTGTAGAGCATTAATTCACAATGTTACTATAATGTGAAGTTCTGCAAGAATAAATGAATCTAATTGAATAATTTTGACCAAAGCCTTAAGGATTTTAATATTTGAAATTAAAATTCATTTACATGTCCCACATGAAAACTATGAATGAAGAACAATGAGATGAAGAGAACAAGCCTGAAAGCAGCATTCTTGAGTCTTTTGGTTTCATTCAGTTCTTAGGCCTACTTTGTTTTTTCTACACAACATTTTGGAGCAGGAGAGTAGACATGCAACATGCAATAATTAGAGAGGGCTGACCATTAATATATTTTTGTTTGTTTAAAAAGGGTTTTATTCAGTTTTCTGAGACTTATTTTAAATAAAATGACATAATAAAAAACACCATATAAGCAGTATGAAAAACAAGGACTTTCAGTCATCAGATTTCAGTATAAAACTTCTGTTCAGTTAACTAAAAGAACTCAGGGAGAACATCAGTTGGTCTAACTAAATTACTCATATGGTCATACTTAATTCTAACCTAAACCCAAGTCAACATATCTAAATTCCTAGTACCAGTAAACACCACCACTATATTCTGCCAGTTAAGATTTATGGTACTTCAGTATCTTCGGTATCCTCCCCCTCCTCTCCCACCATAGGGATCACCATAGCCTCCCCTGCCACCATAACCTCCCCTGCCGCCTTGGAAGCCACCTCCACCCTGGAAGCCACCCCCACCCTGGTAGCCACCCCCACCCTGGTAGCCACCCCCCCCCCTTCCACCACCTCTGAAACCTCCACCTCCTCCTCCCCTACCCCCTCCACCTCCCCAGTTACCCCTTCCACCACCACCACCACCACCCCAGCCTCCTCTTCCACCACCTTCTTGTCTCTTTTGCCATGGAGGCATTTCAGGAGGAGGTGGTTCAATCTCTGTTGGTCTGCCTCCACGGTCAGGGACTCTCCCCATCAGAACCTGTGAGGAAAAATAGGTCATTTTCGGAGTTAAAAAATAGTAGTAATAACCTGAAGAGACACAGGATTTTCTCCTGTGTCAAGAGAAATGCTGCCTGCTGTTTTCAGGAAATGTGGCCTCTCAGTGCAGTACTGGACAGCAGAATCACTATCTCCTGTCCCTGTAACACCACAACAGAACTCTGAAAGTGTTCTCATTTTTCACCTCTAAAACAGAAATAACTGCAGCTACCTGTCTCATATTATTTTTATGAATTTTTTATGAAGAACACTGCACACCTGAAGTATTAGTATTGCAATAAGCAATATAGGTATTTCATATATAACATATACAAATACACATATATATTTAACAGAAAAGACCCCTTATGATGTGGCTCTTCAAGTCCAAACCTAATCAGCCAGCAAAAAACAAACTGGCAAATTGATGTGGAACTCTCAAAGGAACACCAGTTTTCCTAACATTAGAAACTGCTGACACTCAGTAAACAGCCAGAACAACCAAAATATGCAATAGGCTGCAGTAACACTTCCAAGAAAAGGAAAAAAAAAAAGGCATCTTGACTATGGCAGGTATTACTCAATGTATGAAAAGAGAAACTGCATTGGACAAAGTTAAACAAAACGAACATATTTGAAGAACGAAGATGCATCCAAGTAGGTCTTTTTGCTGTTGCTTTTATATTTCCTAAACTCTGTGTGATCAATGTTAACATTCCCTGATCAGTCCCAGGCACTCCAACTAAAGTCTTCTCAAGAAAAAAACCCCACCATTGCCTGAGATCCTACAATAATTAGGAAATCTCATAATGTTAAGGATCAAAACATATTAAAGGGTATCTAAATGAGGCATAAAACATTAGAAAAATCTGTAAATACAGGATCAATAAACGCTGTTTAGTCACCACTTGAATGGTGACACTCATGCCACTACTCGCAAGCTTCAGCTTTTATCACACACAAGAGAGCAGCACAATATTGATCCATTACTGCAGCCAATCCAGATAATTTTACTTTGCAGCAAAATGACATTTCTACAGAAACTTTCATAATTTATAATATACTGATGAACTAGAAATGCGGATTTACAAATCAAACAATAATATCCTGGCAAGGTAGCCCAGGAATCGATACCACAGATACTTATATATATCCTTGAGGTGTGCAGTTCCACTGAACTCAACAGGTCATTTACACACACACGTACACCCCCCACATTGTTCCCCCTCATCTACACTATTCTGTTTCATCCTGTTGTACGACTGACAGTCTGGGACATAAAAAAAGGACTTTCTGCAATGTTTACTGGAATACTGCAAACCTTCCATTCTTAAATGGAAAAAATAAAATTAAAGTACCAAGCAAAACCAGTGTAATTCCAGAATTCCTTTTGATAGGTCTGTAAATGCCCACATCCATTTATCACATGCCAGAAGTGTATACCTTGTTGATAGCACAGGCAGTCTTCTCTCGTGTTGACCCACTACTTGTTCTCATGATCTTGGACAAATCCTCACGAGCAGCAAGAAGGTGAGCTAACGTAATGGTCGATTTTGGAGACAAGGCATAGCGTTTGGGCTGATAGATCCGCGCTATTTCATCTGTTTTTACCTAAGGCATAACAGCAAACACAACTTACTTGTGCCAGGTATCAAACACGGCAACAGACTGACTATCAACCATGTGCTGGTCTCAGTAAGTTTCATTTTGAACACAAGGTGTAGCTTCCAAAAATACAAACTATATTTGCAAAACGTAGCGCCAGTAATCACCAGTTCTCTTCCTGCTGGTGGAGCCATTACACAGAAAGTGCTGCTGACGATGTTTAATTGATGCTGCAACTTAGCACCAGTACAAAAGAAACTCTTCTATCCTCTGGCATCAAACAGATTCTTTAATGTCTTCCAGCATGTCTACAGACTGAAACTTAAGGAGTCCATACTGCTCTCTCAAGAGCTTTACACAATCATATTCAACAACAGATCGCTTCTAAACGTGATGAAAACAGAGCACCTTGCAAGTAAGGTAAATTTGTGGAAAAAACCTAAAAATACATCAATGCAGAAAAATACTTATACAAGCCATGAAAAAGTGAGATTGAGCAGGGGACAACATTAGATTTTTTCCAAGCATGCTTTGATGTTTCATTTATTTAGAAGAAAAGAAAAATAAATATACTTTCTGGGAAAATCTAGAATGACCTTCAGAGTGAAACAAAACATTTGGCAATGGCTAGACCAGACAATACATGCTGAACCTTTAGAAGACTGTTTTGCTAAGTAATTACTCCATCATTTGTGAACCCATTTCAGTCTGCAAACTTACCCCTCCTGGAGACTGAACAAGTTACAAAAAACCAAAAAAAGAAAGTCCCCAAAATGGCACATCATCAAAAGCAGAGAAACATGATCAATATCTATTTAATGGTGGGGAAAAAAAGGCAAGCTAACAAATTCTAAGAAGACAACAATTTGTCTCTTGGCTTTAAAAAAAAATTAAAATCTCTAAATTACATCAATGCCAGAATGTTTTCAATCCCCAAAACGTTCTCAAAGAAGTTATGAACATCCTTCAAGAGAAATTGGGGAAAAAAAGAAAAGATTGAAAACAGTACGTAATTTTGAATTAGTACGTAACCTGGTTATTTCTGTAACTGCATATATTTCACATCAACAGTCTTTATATGACAGGAAAATGAATCATCTGACTACTTTATCACTAAAAATCTTTTTAAACTATTGTTCTATTTCAAAAGGGCATTCATTGTTTTTCACAGTGTTTGAATGGAACAATAGCAAGTGACAAAGTTTTAGTCTGCTTAAGTTAGTCATCAGTCACATCAACTGCATTTTAGAAGCAAACTTTAAATTTGAAGATACATAATTGTATTGGTACAGCTGTAAGGACGTTATACAAGTAGGGACATCTCCTGGCTTCTCGGAGCTAAATGCTCCCCTCTTCCTTTCTTGCAGCATAAACACACTCACAGCCCCTTCAGAAATGAAACAGTGAGCTACTCCAATGCAGCACAGCAGCACCTACACTCATGTCTTCCAATGATACTTCGTGAACTTCATGAAGTTGATTCTGCATGTGACAGTGACAAATTGTGACACCACCAAGACTTGTAACAATCCATACTTTCAGTAAGCTTTCCAAGTTTTATGATTTATCCATCTTAAGCTTTCTAGAGAAAACTCTGGAAGGAAAGCCGATCTTGCCAGTTCATGAACAAAAACAGTCTGCCTCCAGCTTCTCATAGTGCCTTCACCAAATTACAAACTTTGTGTATCTTACCTCCCTACTCTTTTGGATACAAACAAAATATATTTCCAGCTCAGAAATATCATGTGTGTTTTTTTAATATACAGAGCTCTAGGAAATAGTACAAATGAAATTATCACAACTAAAGCAATACCAGCAGAACAAATACAGAGGAGTGCTTTGGAATTTTTAGTGACTTGAAGGATTACAAGCAACTGTGTGATTTTCTCACACAAGCTACTATTCATATAACCTGTTCAACTGAACAGCTGTTCATCTAGTAGCACTGAATCCAAGATAGGGGGCAGTCATTGTAACCCCACAGACTTTATGAACAGTCACTTTTTACATCCAATCTATGTTAAGGCCCAGTGTTTGTCTTACTTTTGCATCTGCATGAGAAGTGCTGAGGTTCCCTACTAATTTACTTCATTGGAGGGTGTTAGATACAGAAAAGAAAACAGGGAGATGGGAACTTTAATTAAAGTGAGAAACCCCAACAAAAGATTCTAGAATTTCTAATTGTGAAGCTACAACAGTCACAAAGGATGGACTATGCCACCTGGTTAAATCTATCCCTCAATACCTAGGATTTGGATATTACAACTTGACCAGTGAAACAGGCTGGAAAAAAGGTAACAGTGGTGGAAGAGTATTCGTTTATCCACATGGTATGCATATTCTGTAGGAAGCTTTGGGGAACAGTAGCAGACTCCCACCTATAGGAAGCAGAAAATACACCAAGCTTACCTTTGCTCTATCAGACCAGCCAAAAGACTGCACAGTCACATCAAGCCTCTTCATCAACATCCGCCGTCGACACTCGTACTCACTGCAAAGAGCATCGTTGATTTTTTCCAATCTTTCCTGCAGCATTACAATAAGAAATTCAAACAGTCAAATATATAAAGTTATGGAAATCAGTTCAAAATCAGCCCCATCCATCAACTAAGACATCTATCCCAAGGTGACCACTATAAACTACACAGCACCTATGTAATGCTACAGTAGTACGCATACACAAAATGATTTGAAAGTGAACAATGGATGAATCAACACAAGGTCTGTTATTATAATGTCAATTCTGGAAGCATCTGATTGTCATTGTTAATATTTAGCAATTGAATTTTAATATTAATATTCGGTAATAGAGCAGTGACTGTAAAAAGGCAAAGCTAAATGAAGCCATATGCATTTATTTTGACCATCCTGTTAAATACTGGAAAGAAATGGAGAAACTTTTCTTTACCACTTGGTCAGAGTTCAGAGGTTTTGTTAGCAGCGATTTCCCCACGTGGTTATTTTTAACTTTTGAGAGAATGTCCTTTATCTGAAAAAAACCACATACATCTCAGAACACAAATGATATTTAGTTTTATTTCAACAAAATTTGTTACAATCTCATTTTGCTACTTGGAAGATCAAACACAGCACGTTTGTTTTAGCAGATTCATAAAAATAGATACAGATCTTCTGGCTTATGATCCACTATAAAAAGATTTCCTGAATACTTTTATAAGATGACCAGCCTCTATACAAAAATATTTTATGGCACATCACTTCTCCTCCCATTAAGAGAACAATAGTTATATAGCAAATTTATCAAGTGCATACAGAAAGTAGGACCAGCTAAATTACTCACTTTAGATACTACTAAGTGCTGTACCTACAACAGCTGCAAGTTTGGAGTTCTCTTGCCAACAACTGGGCTACAAAAAATCTGGTGATGGGTGCTGTTAAGAAAGGCAGGATGATAGGTATGCAGCCATTCTTGACTCATTACCTTTTATTTTAATCCTATAATTGGTTCCAGCTAACATTATGTTTAAGACTTTTGCATTCATTCCAAATCAAATTTGCTTATAATTCATCCACTACTTCCTCATCCACTAATTCTCAATAACTAGAGATGAAATATGCTCTCTCTATCTTCCTAACACCACTGCATTCTCCTCTCTTATTACAAGAAACCTCTATTCCCCTTTTTGAGTGAACTTCCTTTGGCAAAGCTCTTCTAAAATCATTACCATGAATGCCCATAACACTTGTACATAACTTGAACATAATCCAACTGATTTTTCAGCTGGAGTTGATTGCATGCACATTATTGTTCCTCCAAGTTTTGTACAGTCTGATGAAGAGAACTACATCTTCATTTGCTTCAGTAAATAACCATGGGGAATCAAGCAAAATGAGTAGAACTACAGTTAATTTTCTTTCATATGTCAAAGGAAGGATTAAGGTAGTCCATGATCTACAGCAAAACCCGTAACTGGCAACAGCCATTAGATACATTTGCAAGGTTTTTAAGACTTCATGTGGGCACACAGGCACTTACATTACATTTGTTATAAAGGCACGGTTCAAAGCTCAGTTCTGAGCTTCACATGTTACAGAAATATCATCTCTACTGATTGCTATGAAAAAAAATTCCAGAAGTCAAAAATCAAATTCTAGAGCACCTAGTTGATTGTAAAAGAAATATTTAGAAAATCAACTTTCATATGTCACGATTTTTGTAATGATCTCAATTTTTTTTTTGCATATATGAAGAAAAAATCTGATCTCAAATTTTATGTGAAAACCAAAGTGTATGTATTTTGTTCTCTCTTTTCACATCACTGCTGGGCAGCACTTTGGCAGGTTAAAAACACAATATCCCAGAAAAAGTCTGAGGTAAATATATTGTGCAGTGACAATTAAGGGAAAACACTGTTTTGACTCTATTAGAAAAAACAGCCTAGTAGTATCTGAAAATATCTGGCAATCTAATTACTATAATACTTCCTATTATTATTTTCCATTCATATCAAGAGGTTACAATAAGGGGTAAAGTTCAGTTCCATGTACCACACTAATTCCAATACTCCTCTTTCTCTGGTAATTCTTGCTTCTCTATAACCTTTTTCTTTACAAAAAACACTCCAAGGCTGTCTGTCTTCTAAATGATTTTTAGAAGTTTGTTTTTTTTTCTGAAGCAGTACACAGTGCCATATTCCACTGGAAAATGCAAATGTACCTAAGCACAAACTATGTTTGAATTTAAATAAATGTCTGAAGAACCAACAGCTAAAGTTAATAACCAGCAACAGAATAAGATCAGTATGACAGCAAGAGATGAACACATCAGTAATTAGTATAGAAGAAGGAATGAACAGCAGATGACTTAAAAATTCTATTGGGCAAGAGGTGTGTATTCATATACCATTGAGGTCAGAAATATTACCTCAAAGGTTGAAAGGAAGAGAGTCTATCAAAATGAGACCAGCTGCTGAAACAAAAACCAATACAAGAAAATGAAAAATCCTAAATGTAATTTACAGTTAGAGTGTCAAAGAACATCTGAAAACCAGTGAATTATTTTAAGTTTGCAGCTGCAAGGACAACTAAGAGGTAAATGCAACATTGGGCTCCACACACAAAAGCCACACATTCTGCCATCACAAGTCAATCACTGCTCATACTCCTGACTTCCATGAACTGAAAAGTGAAAGGAAGTTTAGAGAGAACAATTAAGGAAGATAATCAATGAAAATCAGAACTAGAAGAAACAAGAGCAGCTAAATGAAACAAATCCTTTATTGACTGAGAAACTGCCCCCAAATTTCTGCAACATTTTCTTTCCAAGTTAAAGAGAATACCTATGTAATTTATATCCAGCCCAGCTTTACTAATCAGTAACAGTTAAGGAGGAATCTCTTCACTGATGAACTGGTCTATGCTCCTGGTCTATGTCTTTCACACACTGTAAAGTCATATTCAGGTTAGTGAATATGAGTAAGTCCCCCTCAGTCCCATCAGCAGGGCTCGTGGGGAAATCCTACAGCTATAATGGAGAAATAAGCTGAGCTGCCTTACAGCTGCAGAATACACTGTCCAGCTGTGACTGATGACAGAGGAATGAGCACAGGAACTCTGACACACAACAGTCTGCTAGAGGACAAGAATACAATGGATGTGAGAATCTATGCCATAACCCTTATTCCCACACATGACAGCTGCCCTGGATTGAGGAGGATATGCAGGAGTTTAAAAAACCCACCACAACCCAGAAAGAAGTCTGCACATGTCAGTGGGAACAAAACCAAATGCAGCGCCCAGAAGAAAGAGCAGTGAAAACATACTCAAAGAAACATAAAACAAATTGTAATAGCCAAATTATCCTAACCCTTTTACACCATCAGGTGTAAAAAGCAAACCAAATAATTAAAACTAGATGTAGACAAGTATATTTGATTATTTGACACACTATGTAATCAATGACCTCAGTAACACTAAGAATTTATGGGATTGCTTTAGGATTTCACACACTCTCTAAATATAAAATTAAAACAAATAAGCTGTTGGATCTGCTTGAGACAAAAATACCAAATTCAAATCTGCAGCATAAAAATAAACAGTTCTTCCACTGTTACCAAATAAAGTATAACTTTATTGAACATGACATTTCTCATTTGCTTTGTAATTTTGTACTACTGAAAAAAAAATTTAGCTGACATTTCATTACCATATTCAATGTATTTATTAAATATCCTCATCTTCCATCAAAACAGAGCTGTAATTTTTACATTTAACACCTTTGGCACAGAAAAACATCATATATGCACCTCCAGGGGTTTTCAAGATTTTGGAAAAACCCGGCCTGTGGAAAGGTGTCATGTTATTAATTTAAAATAGCAACACTTTCAGGAAAGAATGTGGCCTTAATTATCATAAGGTGTACTGTACAGATGCAGCGAGATCACCTAAAATCTTAACCACAAAATATTTTTAAGTCTCTCTTTCATATACCTGCAGATAAATTCAGTGTTTATCTACCTTTAAGTACATTTCTGTTTGACCCTGATGTCTGATTAACAGGACAACTCTAAGGTCTTGTTCCCTGCAGTTACATTAATACTTACTGTCCAGGCACCATTACATCTGTAAAACTACTACAGACCAACAGCTATATGAAACACATTAATTGAAATATTAATTCTAGGATGTATACCCCAATATTTTAAAAAACATTCTTCTCACATTTCACCTAAGTTTTATGTTAGCTTAATTTTGACTTAGTTTGTTCAGTAGCCCTTTGCAGTTTCTTTTCATTCTACTGATATGTGAAAAATAGCGGAGTACTTTTAATAATGTGGACAAAAAAAGTTCAGAATCTTTGAACAATATCACATTAAAAGTTTTTTCAAATAAACAGTATTAGAATGTCACCTTGTAATTAGGTCTGAAATTCACACTATCTTGACTGGAAAACAGCCAGATGTAAGCACTAGTTACAAAGCACAACACTGGCATGAACTTTGCTGAATCTTTCATCATTTAGAATTCATGGAGGTTTTAGCTCTAAATTTCAGATTGCCTCCTAGATTTCCCCTTTGTAAATATACTTTACAAGGGAACAGCATCTTAAACAACTGAAAAATTACTATTAGACTTTCAGTACTATATAATAAAATAAGATATACTTAGTAGTTGAAGGCAGTAATACTGTCAATTTATCTCTCATTTTCTTAGGTATACTGATAACCACTACCCTAGGTAATTACAGGAGATGCAAAAGATACTTGCTATGATTGTACATTCAAAGTTTGAGCTACTATAAAACTCATTTTGAATGAAGACAGCAATCCTGATTTTATACTAGTCTCTTAATTAAACTGGAAAATCACTTAAAACAATAAATGTTCTAATATTCCATACCAAAATACAGTGTGTGATCTGGCCTTTGGTAGGTTGCTGCTGCACAGCCAAACTATTCCCAGAACTACTCCCACAGCTACTGACAATGCTGAAGATGCTAGACAGAGACAAAGAGTAGACATGTTGAAATGCTGCAGATACATTTGCAGGTACACTAAATAAAAATCAGTCTGTATTATGAATAATACTAAATATCAACAGTGCAATTTCATGCAGAAACTAATTAAATCAAAAGCCAAAAAATATTTGGAAAAATAAATGGATCATTTCAAGTGAATTTCTGTGAGCATATAAAAAAAGTAACAAAATGGTGCTCTTAAAAAAAAGGTTTATGAAGCCAATGAACTTTAATTGGTGGCACCACCTTTCTAAAGCAGCTATACCTACAACTGTAGGTCTCTTACTCTGTCATCTATCAAAATAACTCCAAACTTGTCCTATATTAAAGTAATGCATGACGGACAAGTAAACACATAGCAGAAATTCTACAAAATCTCCTGCAAAGTAGGAAAAAAATTCCTTTGTTTATAAGGGATGAAACACACAGAGAACAAATTATGCTATTAATTTGGAGTCACAGAAGATGAATAAACCTTTTTGCCACCTTTCTGCACTCTGAAGTGAGTACAAGTTGTATAACCACTATGAACTGACAGATCTGAAAACTATTGGAAAATAGTCCAGGCAGCACTATTAAAAAAAACAAACAACCTAAACCAAATAGAAAAGATTTTTAAGATTCTGCTCATTTTAGTACTTCTGAAAGTGCAACGGTTTATTCCAACTGGGACGGAAACACCATGCACAATTCAAGCCTGTGATGCTGTCTGATAGGAAATGCTGGACTTAGCAAAAGGTGGCAGATACCAGGTGTCTAATCATTCAGAGCAATCATTCCAGTATCACTACGTGTGTATGAAGGAAGTGGTGCTCCAGGTGCGGTCTTGCTGTCCCACAGCTGTGGAACTGAAGTCCTCTCCCTATAATAGGATGAAATTAAATCTGTACCTGAGAAGTGAAGCAAGGAATTGAGCAAAGAAGGCCCCTGGCAATGGCTGCAGCCTATAAACACACATGGGTGTAAACACAGCTAACACTCACAGAGGGAGATCAGCAGAATCAGGCCGTTAGTTATCAGCTGGAACTCTGACATTTTCATTCCCAGAACAGTGCTAGAATTGTTTCTTCATCCCTTCAAAAATATATACTGAATGTAAAGATTTCCTTAGAACTAAATAGATCAAGTACAGTTGTAGTGTAGGAATAGGCAGTTCCATTTGCACCTGGGTGATGTCTTTTATAAAATGACTTACTAAACGTTTTGTCTCGTCATGCTGAAGACAGATGTAAGAAAATCATGCAAGTAACAGGCCCTCTCCCCAAAATCTCTGAATGTTGAACTGCCCACTGGTTGATGAGGAAGAAGGAAAGAAACAAGTACAATCACGTAAAATTATTAAATTCGAAGACTCAGAAGCAAAGGGAGTTTTTATTCTACCCTTAAGGGGGGATCAGTCACTCTCTCCCCAAACACTAGAAAGATATAAAGTGCAAAACTTTTAGCTGACAAAGACAAATTCCACCTCAAGAGTCTATCTACTTTCTGCAGTAAGGAAATCAGATTATGGATCACATCAATGAAATGAATTAGAACCTGGAGGGTCACAACAGAAAGAACTATCTTGCTGACTAAGGTTTAAGTTGGCTTATTCACTAAATACTGGCAATTCAGGCATTTTCATCCTCTTCTGCAACTAAGGCAATACCACCAACAAATTCACACTTGCAATTAAGAAATAAACTAAAAAGAACTAAATTAGGCTTTGGATATTAAATTTAAATACATCCCAGAAATGACTACAGGTACATAAATGCACAAGCAGTTACTACGCCAAGTTTTTTGTTTGCTACAGCAAACATTTGAATGGGTAAGGGAAAAACTTATACCTTGAATTTGCATGGAAAAGTATGTCTGATCAGGCACACCGCAGCCTCAGGGAAACGCTGAAATACTTCACCTCATAACTAAAAGAGTTTAACTTAAAACACTAAGCTGGCTTTCAGAATTAGAATTCTTTTGCACTTGCCACTTTTATGGGTGAGGCTGCTGGGCCCACTCAACTCTAAGATGAATGCTTACAGAGACAGAGTCAGTAATAGACAGAAGATGTAAAAGCCCATACCTTTTGTTCCACACTGGTTAACAAGGGAGGAATACCAGAAGATGTGGAGTTTGGCAGACCCAGCGCATCACAAATAGCTTGCACTTCCTGAATAATTTCACTGTGCTTTTCCAAATGACAGCCTTTAATTTTCTTGCTCTGCTGTATCTTTAAAGCCTGAAGTTCTGTACTTAGAAATACTAGAGAAAAAAGCAGATTTAGAGACACTTAAGTATTTCTGCATTGACATTCTCAGTACAGCTATAATATACACATTTTTAAGATAACCATGATAAAGGGAGACTTTCTCAGTTCTCTCCTGAACGTGTCAGTATATTTCCTATTCTTTATCACAATTTCCTCTCACCTGACTTCCTTCACCTTCAGTCTACACACTGTATTTAACTGTTCAACTCCCTTCTGCTGCCAGACCCCAAGTTCCCTGGCTAGTTTCATATTACCACACTGGCTCCTGCTGCAACTCCTTTGTCCAAGTCCAACTTAAACTCAGACATTGTTTCTCTCAATTCTGTTTTTAGCACCTTCAAACTGTGCAGCATTTCTGTTCAAGCTGCCCTGAAACCTCTCACAAACACAGGAAGCAAGGTCTCAGTTTAGGTGAGCTGTAAACAGAATCAATAGAGGGATCAGGAGGCCTCAGTAGGTCACACCATACTTTTAGAAAAAAATTTAGTTCCTGCTAAACAGCTTTCTAATACTGCTCTATTTTTCACTTTGCACAAGTGAGTTGATGCATGCTGAGCTGGTACAGAATGACTGTACACATCAACTTAAAAACACATAACGAACTCTTCAGTGTAAATTGTACAGTTATGGTAAAGCATGCACATAAATACTGTATTATAAATGGGAAAAATGATTGTTGCTCACACAGGAGTTTCAGACAATCTTCTTTCTCTCTTAATCTGTCTTTGATGTCTCCAGACACCAGTGACGAATATGGACAAGCCATTTCTCTCAGAAAGCCACTAATTTCAAGCTGGAAGCTCTCTATATCTTTCACACCTATGGAAATAAATGCACAATTAATGGCTTTTTACAGAAACATCAAACTGCAATCTAATTTTTTTAACATACACTTGTATTGCAGATTTCAACAGCCCAAAGATTAACCACCTACCACCCCAATAATATTTTTCATAAAAATGTCCCACACACAAGCAGACATGCCTTCTAATGGTATCTGGTACTCATACTTTGAATGAGGTAATGCTACAGCAGTCTGTGAAGACACGAACACAAATGAACATCAGCAGGAAGTGAACAGTTTATGTCACTAGATAGTGTGTCAATGTAACTAATTTTCTGATGAAGAAGTGACAGGAGTCATGAACCCATTATTTTCAATGATTGGTTTTAGTTCCACTACTTTTTTGGTGAAAACACAAGTAATATAAAATCTCCTCCATGCTCCAGCACTTGACAGAAATAACGAGGCAGCGCTACCGAGCCCCTCGTGTACCCACACACGGCGCTGACGGAACACCGCGCTGGACCAACAGCCGGAACACACCCGCCACTGCAAGTTATGCCATCAAAACGTGACTACAGGCACGAATGTACTTTTTACATTTAGCTATATCTAAAACCACCCCAAATCACCTTCTTCTTCCCTTTTAAAACAGTCTTCACAACACAAGACTGTTAATTAATCTTAATGTAAGAGCCACATATACACAAATATCAGCCTGAGTTTGGCTGCCTTGCAGGTTTCTTGTAAACTTCAACACTGTAATTTCACTGTTAGCTGAACAACAGGAGCCTAAATCCACTGAGCAAATACTAAATTAACATTCATATACCATCTGTTGCAGTGATGCTTTCTTCCATATTACACAGTGACTTTATCTGGGAACCCAACCAAATGCAAAGCTCAAAAAATTCTGGTGAAGACAATCCATTTTCTGCTGCTTTTTTCAGGGCCTCCTCCTCCAACAGGGCACCCGTGTACCTGCACAGAATTTGAACACAGATGAAGATTAGTAATAAGAAGTATGCGTAACATAAAATATACATATTTTCAAATTATTTTACTCTAAGCTGGTTCGTAACTACACTTAAAGGAATCAATCTTTCTACACTACTTTTGTCAAGGAACAATTCAGACTTTTTTTTTTAAACACACCGAAAAAATATTGGTCATTTATAAACAAAACAGTCTGTCTGTCAGTCAGAAATTATGAGACAGGTATTTTCACATATGTATGTGAAAATAGACTTTGATCTCTCAGAACACGCCTGACAGAGAACAACTCAAGTATTAACTTAAGCGTGCAGTGAAGTTTCCTCCTAACAGTAATAAAGTGACTGTCCTGGAGTACTGTGAATAACATAACTGAAAAGTAAATTTCGCACAGCTTTTTGCCCCGGACCATCCAAAGCACATCGCGACAGGCGTACAGGCACCAGGAGCGAGCTGCTGCCCCGCCAGCCTCCAGCGGCCGCCCCAGTGCCGACCACGGCTGCTGCACCCCCCGGAGCGCCCGGGCTCCTCTGCCCTCTCGCACCGCAGCCGAGGCGAGCCCACCGCCCACGCCGTGACCCCGCA
>JANPWX010000360.1:1271144-1355824 GCA_024734555.1 Trochalopteron elliotii
GGGGGGAGGCCCCGGGCTGCCCCCGCCCCTCTCTCGACGGCCATCCCCACTCCCCGCAGCGCCTCAGGGTCAGCCGGCGATGTCTGAGGACCACCCTTCCGTACAGCCCGGCTCTGCCTTTCTGCCCGTGCCGGGGAGCGCCTGTGCTCTCACCCTTTCCCGGTGGGGCTCGTCTCCTGGCCCTGCAGCTGTGCTCCGGATTTGGCCCCAAACCCCTGCCCGCTGCAGTCGCCTACCCCACTCCAGCGTGTACCAGCCGCCTGGGGAAACACAGCCTCAGGAGTGACCACAGCCACTCTTTTGGGCTCCGGACACGCCTCATGCCAGGGCAGCCAGCTCTGCTACCCTTACCCCAAGCCACCTCTGGGACGTGGTTCAAAAAAAACAGGTTTTGAGGCCTGTACTTGTGCGTTATATCTGGGACTTCTCAAATTGAGAAATTCTGCCTAAGATGGTGCAGGCCGTATCTCTCGGGCACCTGATTTTTCACTGTGGGGGTGCCTCAGTCCTGCTGTGCTGATTTTGGCTGAGGTGGAGTGAACTCTCTTCACTGTGACTAGCATGGGACTGTGTTTTGGGGTAGTGCTGAAGGCAGTGTTGATGATATAGAGATGTTTTTTGTTATTGCTGTGCAGAGCTTGCAGACATCCAAGGCTTTTTCTGCTTCTTGTACTCTCGTACCCCACCTGTGAGGGGACTGGTGGTGCATATGAAGCTGGGAAGGGGGCACAGCCAGGAGAGCTGACCGCAGCTACCAAAGGGATATTCCAGGCCATGTGGCATCATGATCAGTATATAAAGGTGGGGGAGAAAGGAGTAAGGGGGGATGTTTGGAGTGATGGCATTTGTCTTCCCAAGTAACTTGTCCTGGAGATAGCTGAATACTCCCAGCCAGCCCATGGAAAGCAGTGAATTAATTTCTTGTTTTGCTTTGCTTGCATGCATGACTTCTGCGTTATGTATTAAACTGTCTTTTTACCTCAACCCACAAGTTTTCTAGCCTTTGCTCTTTACTTCTTAACCTGTGTGTGTTCCTACTTTTTGGATTCTCTCCCCAGCCCCAGTGGTGGGGCAGTGAGTGAATGGTTGCATGTTGCTTAGCTGCCCAGTGGTGTAAAACCACAAGAGCCCTTTGGACCTTTTAGTACCAGTATTTTCTTATATGGACCTCCAGAAAATTCAGTGGCTGTGATCACAGTGAATTGGTGATGAAGACCAGAAAGGCATACAATTGGATGGAAGCAATTACAACATAGATATTCTTGATGTGTGAAATCTCCACAATTTTTGAAACAAGTATTTTAAATTATTTCTATTTAACAGAAGACGTGGCTATATTGAGTGCTAAGCGTTAAAAAGTGGGAATCAGGACAGCTATGACATCCTCCCACACCCACAGACAGAAATCTAGAAATTAAAAACATTGTTTATGGCAGTCAGGGGAAGGAAGAGCATGCTGAAGGCTGACACACTTGTGCTGACCATATGTGTATATCAGTGCCAGTACCTCAGCAATCTCTTTCACAGCTCTCAACTGTCTTGTACCATGTGACTGAACTTTGAATAGACTTTTCTTTCAAATAGATTAACATAATTTCCCTAAATGAAAGGGCACACATCTGAGAGCAGAAATTTGGAACATAAACTCTTGCTCTTTTTTAAGCATTAACATCCAATTAGTAGAATGAGAAAACGAGATACGCAGAACTGGACAGAAATAGCCAATTCTCTTTTCCTTTCTTTTTAAAAGCTGTATCTCAATGCCACCCAGAGTGATTCATCACTGTACAGCTGTTCTCCGAAACTGGGAAGTTTTCCTATCAGTCAACAATGCAGGCTAAGACCAAGAACTGGGAACAACTAGAACTGAAACTAGCATAACGCTATCAAAACTAAAAAGAAACCTGGTAATTTAAGAGATACTGTGTGGTACAAGTAGGTGGCAGCAGTGGGTCTCTCTGTAAATATTCCTAAAAAAAGTATTTTGCTAATTTATGTTACAGGAAAATACCTAAATTACTAATTTCTCCCACTGTCTTTTGATAGTATTCCTATATATATACACACACATATATCTATATACACACACATACACACACACACACACACACACACACACATAGGATAGCCAAGCATGTGTATCAGTCACTGTTTTAATTCCACAGGGTGTTCTTGAAAAATCGTAACTTTTCTGTATACTAGAGATATTCTGTGCATGAGGGAGAACAAGTTTGAATTTCCCAAATTGTCTCTTGACACCAATAATTGAAAGACGATTTTCGTTGTGATTACATACTTATGCTCCTCTCATAGTGTTACTATTCATGCAGTCCACAGCTTTCTCTGTGTCCATTCCTGAGTTTCCCATCCCTGAGGAAGGGAAAAAGAATAATGAGAATGCTGGCTAAAACACATTTTGTAACCATCTATGCCCATGGGTGTGAACTTTGCTTTCGCCCCATGCCCTTAGCAATATACAAACACAAACATAAAACCACAAGCACACAAATGAGAGCACCAAAAAAAGAGGTCTTGGCACTCCACAGCCATTACTTTCCAACAGAAGGACTGTGTGACTTCAGCTAAGTCACCAGTGCCCTACAGCTTTTCAGTTTTTGTCAGAATTTCTTTTTCACTGGACTGCCAGTTAGCCATCTCCCTCTGCTGTCAGGTAACTCTTGCTGCTAGCACAAGGAAGAAGTAGAGGTGCACAGCTAAGATGGAAAATGAAGATAGCACTGGATCAGCACTGATTTGGATCAGCTTGAACTGATGCAAAATGGCAGCTGTGTCTGCACAGCAAGTTGAAGATGGGAATTTTGGGGAAAGGTCTTCTGCCAACTCGTATGAAATGTCTGCCATTACAAGTTGTCCGTAATCATGCTAAAAACCAAAATATGTGACTCAGTTTTCTATTGAGGTAGGTAAACCTCAAGCATTTCCTTGAATGAATATGACAAGTCACAAATTGTTATGCTGTGATTGAGAAGAGTTCTTGCTGCCAGGCTTGCAATGGGCATTCTCAGACAGCTTAATGGCATGGGTGGGGTGGAAGGGTCCTACTGCTCACTGCTGCAGCTGGGCCATCACCTGGTCTGCACTGCCAACAGAGTGGCAGTGGGTTCTATGTGGTGGGCACAATCTGTCTGCTCCTACGAGGGAAAATAAAGCTGCCCACAGATGCACCAGCTGCACATTTCAAAAGATTCATTGCTTTGTCCTTCCCGTATGCAACACAGGAATAAAAAATTAGGTCTCTTGAATTCAAACAGAATGGAGCCAGACACCGTTTTAATGCAGGAGAGGTATAAGTAATTTGTAGTACTAAGAAACATTTAGCAGACAATTAATTGACCACTAGAGGGGATCATAGGAGTGGAGAAGGAGTTGAATGTACTACTTGATAAATGTTTTCCCCTAATCCAAGCTTGCCTACGTGCATGTTGTACTGTACGTGCACAGTTTAAAAATGATTGAGAAAAGACTCTCTGCACTCTCTGCATACTTAGGTTGATATAAGAAGCTTATATTAAGTTTAAAATAAATCAATAACAGATATACTTGTTACAATGAAATAGTTTCTTCACACAGATATTTTTTCATCAGTTTAACTTAGTCCAGGATAAGTCTGTTCAGCTTCCATCTGTAAAAAGGTGCTAATGATTCTTTTAACCTATTTTAAAAAAACAGGTTCTGTTCTTCAGACTTGCTGTCATTTAAAAAAGTGTAGCTTGCTAGTTTAAAAGCTAATGTTCAATTGCTTTTAATCCTTCCATAAGCTTGTTCTTATCTTTAAGGATGATTTAGGAGTAGCCAGTCCAGGCAGTATGAACCTCATTTCATCATTATGGAATCAGACTGCAAGTTGACATCCATCTATATATTTTAATTATGTCAGTCTCGCAAGTGAAGTATTTGCAATGTGAATGATCTGGTGTCAATGTCGCCAAACCTGAACAAATTTCCACTAGCTGTAAGGATCCTGCCCATCCATTTACTGGCTATCTTGCTGAAATTGAACTTGACATCCCATCATAAATATTTGATTTAGAAATCACCCTTCTAACATCTTCCAGACCAAATCAAGCTACCTGAAGCAGTGACGTCAAAGTTTTCAGTCCAGGATGAATTCTTTCAAGAAACTATGCACAGTAATAAATTCTGCAGAATACAAAGTTCAGTTCCTTGAAAATGGACTACTCTCAAATTACTTTCTTTTGACACATATCTCTGAGCAGGAGTGAGAGAGGGCAGAACCAGAAAGCATTGACACCTTGCACAATGACTGTAACATACCCACTAGTACCCTTTTTCCAGTACTTGTCAAAGATGGTGGCTTTTCACTGTTCTTGAGTTGGAATAAAATTAATAAGGCAGTCTAGCTTTGTAAGGTTATAGACTTAATTGCACATAGTTAAGTTACTGAGTTTTGTCATTTACCTTTGAGGTAGTAGGTGTGGGGCATAAATATTTCAGTGAGATGTGCTCTCACCTTTCAGCATCACTAAATAAATATGAATCATTTGCTTCTCTCTTTTTCCTAGTGGTGCATTACAAGAGAAGCATGATGACTATTAAAGAACCCAGATTTTTTTTTGTTTAAGTGGAGTCTCACACAGAATATATTAATACACAACAATACAGAAAGAGAGGCATTGAACATAAGCAGCTTTACAAAAGGGAAAGCTGAGTGACACGTGGTATTGCCAGCACCTTTCACCTCTGTGTCTTCTTGCTACCAAGATAGTAATTGCACTGTGAGGACTAATTACATCTAAAATTTCTGTTGGTGTTTTTTTTTTTTTTTTTTTTGTTTTTGTTTTGTTTTGTTTTGTTTTGTTTTGTTTTGTTTTGTTTTGGTTTTGTTTTTGTTTAAAGGGAAAGTGAGAAGATGATTTCGCCCTTAGGTGCCCAGTGAACATTTGTATGCAAAAGAGGCTGCAGAGTGCTGGTCATAATTTTGTAGACATTATTCCATTATGAATGAGATTGAAGCCACCAACTAGTGCAACGTATTAAGTGAGCAAAAAAAGACAGACCTGCAGTAAGTCTGGCCCCTGCTACAGCAAATGTTCAGCCTGGCAGGACAAAGCAATGAATATTCCAAGTTCATATTTCTTATTCTTTGAAAAATAAACTGTGCCCATTTAGCTCTTCATACCATATGGCATGAATCATTTCAGTGAAGCATTCATCACATCGTGATTTACACTGACATTATTTCTTAGAAGTTAAGTGGTGGGGCTTCACTGGGAGCAGCTTCATGTATTACAGCTATTCTCGTCTCTTTCACTTGTTTCATCGAAAGGTAACTTCATTAATCTCAGCTCAAAACTGGAGTTACAGGAGTGAAACCCAAGCATAAAGTGTTCCTGCTTTTAGGTTTTCTGGTTGAAAGTTAATTTACTTATAACTATACACAAACTTTTTATTTTAAGCTTTTATACTCATGTATGATGTAGTCATAGGTGCCTGATTGCTACTTACTCTTTCATTTTAAGAAAGTACAACAGAGAAAAGTCTTATGATAGTTATAGCAAATACAAATTTAATTAGAAAATGCTGAATATTTAAATGGCATAGAAGGCATGTGATCAGGAGTGTGAGTTACCTGAGACGGATTCCCTGAGGTCAGAAACCTGCTACTGAGTCCTGGCAGCCTGTGTCAGTAACACTGTAAGGCTGCAGGGTTGTCCAGGAAAGCCTGTGAACAAGGGCACCACAGACACTGTGCTGCATCCATAGGGAAACTGAGTATGTAGATTTGCAGCAGCTCCCTCTTTCAGTCCTTAACTCTCTTCCATCACTACCTGTTTCTTTTTTTCCATGGATTTCCCACAATTAAGTGAATTTTCTGTGGGTTTTTTCCCCTATTAAACCCCTGCTGAGAGACCAGAGAAAGGAAGAACTGCATATAGTAAGACAAAATTATTTCTTTGCTAGTCATGTACACAGTGTGACCTTAGGAAATCACTTAAAACTCTGTATTTCAGCTGTAAAAGAACAGTGTTATCTGGGTAGTAAAGATGGTAGACCAGAATTTAATAAAAAGAAGAAATAATAATAATAGTAATAATCATATTCTCCTTGACTGATAAAATGTAAGGTATTGGACTATCTATCCTAGTTAAAATAAAAGACAGAAAAAAATTACATGGAATGTGATTAAATGATGGGAATAGTTTACTTCTAAAAAAAATCCCTGAATCAAAACATAAAGTGGCCAATGTTGGGTCTTAAATGTAAAGCTGAGACTTTCAGAGTATGAGGCATCCATTCCACTGGGGCTTGACTCACAAGTCATACTTCACAATTTATAGCAAAACTGGATTCTTAACATATTGGAATAAAGATTTTTAACAGGCTTCCATCTGTTAAACCAGTGAATTGGCTTGGTCTGATCATGCTTGCTGTTTTAATAAATAGCCAGCATCATTTTTCAAACCACAGCTTTCAAATTAGTTTGGAGCATTTCAACTCTCTCTAGTTGTGGCCAGTCCTGAAAGATTGACATTGCTTGTACGTTTGGAGTAGCCTACACCACACAGAGGGCCCAGCCTCCCGTCCTGGTGGCTTGGAAGAAAGGCATACCAGTGCCGTTTAGGAAGGGTGGGCTGAGAAGTGACCTCAGGATAGCCACTTCCTTGACTAATGGTATTGCAAATGAGACATAATTGGTCTCAAACAGGAAGGGAGTGAACCACTAAAGTCCGAAAGCAACTCCCTGTCTGGAAGGTGTGTTTGCCACAGCAAAAAAAAGCTACTCTGTTAGCATGGGAAAATGAACTGAGGGCATATTTGTCTTTTTGCTGGGTTTTTCTTTTTCAACAGCACAAATGAAAACGTCAACAAACAAGTGTGCATGGAATTAAATTCTTGCTTTCTCCTCTCTACAACAAGACATTTATAGTGTATGTATATTTTTCAATCATTTTATATATCAGAATTAAAGGTTAAAGCAAAGCACCAGTAAAGTTAAAATGAATGTTTATGGTCCCAAGTGAAGCAGTCAAAAAGCCATCAAAAAGAAGTCATAATGGAAGAGGTGATTAAAAAAATGGGGGGATTAAAACCGTGACTATTAACAGTTAAAATGATACACTAGCATGAAAGGCTGAACATGCTTGTGTTATGCAACACGCTCCTAAGTCCTGAGTGACAGGAGTATCCAAAACAGGAAGTGATGAGGATTTGGATGCTGGTCACCAATCTATACTGTCAGAGTTTTTCTTATGAGACAACAGAAATAAATGAATTGTGCACTTTGTTGTTTCTTCCCTGTCTTCTCTATTTTTACATCCATGCTTATCAGTTTCTCACCCATGCTTTTGCAGGCTGTCTGATCCAAACTTTTTCTCCTCTCCATCTCAGTCTTGACCTTCTCCCAGTTCCCCTCATAAACTTCAAGAGACTGCAAAGCACAGGAAGTGACAAAGGTTCAGAGAAATGGTTGCTTAAATAATCTAATCCATGGGAAACAGTTGAGGTGACATAGCTGAAATAATAAAAAAATTAGTAAATTAAAGGAGTGTGAAGCATTTCAGCCCAAAATATTGAAATCAGACAGCATTAGAAGCAAATAAAAAAAGTATGATGTGGCCTTTAATCAGTGGAGTCTTCCTCTCATGGAAAATTTAATACAAACTCACATATGTGCACACATCTGTACATGTATGTATGTAAAGATAAAAACAGGTCCTTAACTTATATTTAAGGTTGGGGGAGGTTTTGGTTCTTAGTCTCTCTTTTTTAAATGATTCACCTAGGTACTGCTTTTGTGAAAAGTTCTTAGCATAATTGTATTGGATTCTCCTAGGAAAAGAAATAAGGTATTTCTGGAAAGTTTATTTTCCTTTCTCTTGAACTGTAGGCCTTTTTTTTTTTTAAATAGTAACTCAGCCTTTTGGTTTTCTTTCACCCCTTTCACCCCCTCTGTTGCTATTCCTTGAGAACTGTGGGTGGCCAATGAAGTGGTGAACATCACATGATGTCACTTAGCAACCTGATGTTCATAAATAGCAACAATCATTTTTCTAATAGCTATTTTTCTCCACGAGACAAAATGCTTAGACCCATTCCATTCTGAGAGTGCTGAATTCTTCATCTGACTTCCAGTATATTTATTGCTTATGCTTTCCTTTCTGGGGGTCCAATGTCACATGATTATATCATGGCTGATGCTGTTAGGATGCTTCTAACTTTTTTCTGAGCTTACTGGTAACATGTAATGACACTAATTGTTAGCACCATTAAAGCTCTTTAAGAATAGTCTCCTCTCCCTTTTCCTAAATGCCTGCATTGCATAAGTCTCATATGCTCTCAACATACTGTTGGTGAGATGAAACCAGAAGGGTCATCCACAAACACTTTTTTTTATTATTTTTAAATGCCTTTGGGGAATGCTCAGGAAGCTCAGAGATTTATCAATTCTTTTGGAAGGAATCTGGTAGGATTCGTGTGTACTCTCTTAATATTAGTATAATAATTTAAAATATTTGCTTTGCTGTGAAGGACTGTCTCTGTTAAATGACAGATTTTTGCAGCCAGCTTACCTTCACATGAGTATTAAGATGGAAACCAGAAGATAAGATTATAAACTATGGAAATTAGAGTTGTGCAAGCCTTTGAAAAGGACCTTATAAAAAATTGCTTAGGAAATACAGTGAAATTATGCAACCACCTAAGCCCAGCTTGACCTCAAGGAGTTCTCTGTCTGAGTGCACAGAAGAAAAACCAGCCCCAAATCCTGTCCAAGCAGCATCAGTTCCCCTCTCCCTAACCATCTGGCTGCTCCTCAGAAAGCTGAGGGCTCTCTAGCTGGGAAGAGGGAGAAACGTGGGTGAAACCAAGACACTGTCATGGTGTGTGTGTGACCGCTTCCACAAATCCACCAGCTACTCCCTAAATACTCCTGTCCCTCACACTATCTGCATTGGTAATTCATACACCAAGTAACTAATGGCTGAACGACACAGATAGGGAAAAATACTTGGTTTCCTTGCTCCCTTTATTGTTTCTTTTTTTATTTGATACAGAAAAATAATTATACTACAGAACAGAGAAATAAGGAAGACTGTACTTCCTTTCTATTTTGAAGACATCTTCATCGTTCATACCTTCTTTCTGTAGACCTACCTTTGAGTTCTATAAAATGTGTTGGGGGGGGGCGGGGAACTCTCTGATAGAAACACTTATGGTGCCCCAGAGCTCTCTACTGCTCTGCTCTCACATAGCTGCAGTATCTTGCATCAGCAAACTGTTGCTATCTGAGCCACTTTAGGCACAGCAGCTCATGTCTGGAGGGTGACAGCAATGAAATCCCTACAAGCAGTCTCGAAATTTCAACCTCACTGTGTCTGGTGGAAGTCAGAAGAATAAAAACTGCAAAATAAACTGCTTCCTCTTGTTGAGGGAAGTGAGGACAAAAGTACCTAATCAACAGCTCTCAGTCTACTAAAACCTTTAAACTCAGTTTAACAGGAGAGGCAGATAAAGTGATATATGTAATATATTACTTTCTATGTCTTCTTCCTGTGAGCAAGCACAATTAAGATTGCTGTAATGAAAGACAAATTATTCCAAGATAGGATTTTGCATTGATCAATTGGATTGATGTAAATTATGCAGATTGAGAAAATGAATGAAAGATTATGGCCTCTGCAAATGCATTTTTTACTCTCTGCCAATACAAGGGTTTTTTTTTTTTAATTTCACATTTTTATTACACTATACATGATGGGATTATTCATAGAAATCATCACATTCAGGGTGTGCTGGCTGGAGACATTGGAAGAGAAAGTTCTTAGCCTGATTACTTCCCAACATATTTTTATTTGTCTCATAATCCATCTGCATTTTATAGTGTGAATTAGAGTTGGAAGACATACCTAAATCAAAGACAGATTGTGGGGTGTAGCAAAACTAAAATCTCAAAACAGTTATGAGCTGCAATGAAGATAATTTAGGAAGGAAGAGTATTTCATGCTCTTTGTATGTCAGTAGATGGTGCTCTGTATACTATCTACACACACAATGTATATGCATAGAATGGTTTTATAGATGGTGATTGTTATGTAGCTTTCCTTGGTGCAATGGAAAGAATTTCTGGGGGAAAAATCCTACATATTAAATTCAAGCTAGTCACAATTCTAGTTACATTTACTTGAAAATATACATTTTCCCTCTTATTTTTAACTCATCTTTGAGTTCAGGTGTGTTCAAAGAGGGACTTTTCTTCAGTAGATCTGGCGTCTGCAGCAAACTATCATGTAGCAAGTAAAAACAAACTAGTAAATAAGTTTGCTTTACAGCTTAACTGAATTTCATTGTAAGCCCCATACTACATACTACAGAGCTACATGTTGCATTTAGATCCATTTAGAGATCTGATATGTGATATCTGAGAATGATATTCTTTAATAGTCTTTTAAAACCCCCATTTTAACAATAAACTTACTTTTAAAACATTTTATGTTAACTCTTCATGCTGACCTTCCAAAGTTATAATTTGCCTTATTTGTTATGAACATTAGGGGACACCTCTAACACATTGGTATTATTTAGGACTTCTTTTGTAGGAGCTTTTGCTCATCCATATTTTATTTTTTTACAATATAGGCACCCATTCAGACACCAACCTACCTAGAAGATTTCCAGTCATAAATAGGAATAAAAAGTAAGTAGTGCTGAGACATGACCAAACTTTGAGGTACGCTGTTTCCTGTCTCTTTTACTCAATGAAAAATTCAGGATCTTGCAAGACAGGAAGCTCTCTGTTGCAAATCACAGTACATACAAAGCATGTATGTTGTCAATGGCCCTGTTGTGGCCATGGAAAAGCTCCTTTAAGACAATTTGAATACACCTTGTAGGCACCCAGGGATCTTTTCACCATTTCTTTCTAACACAGGGCTGGTGCTCCTTGCTCTCTATTAAAACATAAAGATAGTGAAGAAGTATTTTTAGATGGAAGAAGATGATTTAGTTGGTGATTCCAGTGAGACACTGCTGTGTTTCAGGAAGAAGAATATGGTGGTCAGAACGGAGGAGTCAGGATAACATGCTGGGGCAGTTTCTAGGGCAGTTTTGAGCTCCATCACTTTTCTTGAAGACAAGTTGATGGAGGGGGCCAAGTCTTCCTCTAGGTTTTTTGCATGTTACCAGTTGCAATGCTGTGATGTGAAAGCTCAGTCTATCTTTCATAAAGCATGAAAATTCTTAGATGTGGAAGGGTAAAGCTCATAGAACTGATTGATCTAAGCAAGAGATAGCTTAGTTATCCACTAGGAAATACCAAGGGACAGGCAAGGGCCCAAGGTTTGCTGTCGTTCTAAGTAACAGTCAAATTGTGTTTCTTAATCACTAAGAAAACAGGGATGGAGGTTGTATATTTTAACTCACTATTTCTGCATTTTCTATATTGTGGGAGATCTAAATTTGAACTTCTACTGTGCAGCCTTTGGTCACAGCCCTGAGGTCACACCCCTCCAACACCCACAGACCCATCTGCCAACCCCCACTGCCCATCATGTGTGACCCTCCCCCTGCCTACTCTGCCTGCTTCATGTCCCCAGCCCACCAGGTTGCAGCCTGAGGCTTTCTCAGGCAAGCCTTCCTCTTGAAGATTGTCACTTCTGAATACATTTGTTTCACTGAGAAATATCTATAATTAACTTTGCCCTTACCTAGCTTGGAAATGTGCCTTTTTGACACAGCAAATATGTGTTCTGTAGAAAGCATACTGCACTGAAGAAATTCTTCAGAGAACCCAATGGATGGAACAATCACCATCACTTAGGAGCACTGGCTCCAGCACTGATGGGGTTCAGGCCTGACACTCTTAGCCCAAGGGGCTTACCCAGGCTGAACTATTGGGACTAATTCACACGCCCTCCTTACTGGAGAATTTTAATTAGTAAATCATGGATCATAGATAACTATGAGGAACCTCTGTTTTGTGAATGCTGGCAGATCCCTGGAGCTGCCCAGAAACTTGCTGTTTGATATGACTGCAACCTGATGCACCTGTATGTCCAGCCAATATATAATATAAACTCACACGTGTAATATTAGGCACTGAGTGGTTTCAGGTGTTTTTTGGTGTGGAGATCAGGCAACTGAATGTGTCTGTAAGTGCCTACAGAAACACCTGAGGAAAAAAATCCTTGCTCTGAATTTAGCTCACAATACCTATGAGAGGCAGTTGGCTGTCCATGAAAAGGGAACACCTCCTGGAAGTATTGTAAAGGAAACCACTTGGTAACAGTGAGAAGTGTAGAGGCAGTACAGCTGTACAGAAAGGGGGGCAGGTTAATGTACTTAATTAATGTACTCTCTTGAAATATAGATTTCAGCTGGAGAAAATACATTTTCAAACCAAAATGTTAAGTAAGCTTGTTCCTAGATTCTACAACTGTAGTAAACATTTATGAAGAAATGATCAATTTGAGAATCAAAAGGAAGATTAACAGCTTTAGTTTTATATGCTAGGAGCCAAATTAATTTCTCACTTTGTGGAATTTATCCAGGCTTCTCCTCTCTAACTTTAGTGAGTTATTCCAGATTTAAACCAGTGTAAGCAAGGGCAAGTTAAAAATACTTGTGCCACAATTGGCCTTGAAAATACATTTCTCCATGATAGACATTAAACTGACTGCTGAGGCAGACAGCATGTCTTGCCCATAATAATTTTGTATTTGTTTCTTTTCCTCAGCCCTTAAAATGAGTTAATGACTTCATGACTCTAAGAGTAAATGCATTATATAATGAATGCCCTTTTTATTCAATATTTGGGGGAAATAAAAGTAAATGTTGTATGTAATAATACTGCATGGAAAAAGCAGTGATAATAATCCAGTGAGGGAGTCAATAGGAAGAAATTTAGTTAATCCTGTGGTTTGAGGTAAATGGCAGACAATCATGTAAACCTAATTAACATCATAAAACGAATACAAACAGCAGTAGCACAGCAGTTCTTGGCTAATCTCTTATTTTCTTCAGAATACCATTGCATGAAAAGGTTAGGGTTTATATACTCAATTAAATCTAATTCCATAAATAATTTGTCATGCTTTAGCTAAAATTGACCCAATCTACACTCGTACAAGCAGATCTCACACAGATGGACCTTTGGAAACAAGCTTTGTATAATGGTATTTCCATTCTATTATTCTGGTACCTGAGCATTGCACAGAGAGAGAGGGATTAGTGAGAAAAGAGAAAAACCACACAACTGTTGCAGTAATTATGATGTCAAATTTCAGTGCAGACAGTTAAATGAAAGGAATCTTGCTGAAGCATCAGCACCTGGGAAAAGCTCCTGGGAATGAGTACATTTTCTTTGGATTGTATTTTTGGTTTGGGAGAAGAATTTGTGACATTTTCTTTGGGGTTTTATAAAGCAAATATCCATAATGCATCAGCAAATTTAATTTCTGGTTATTCTGTTGTTTCCTTCTGCTCTTCATTAATCCTGGAGGATTCTGTATCATTTTTAGGTAGTCTTCCCATGATATGGCAGTGTGGCTAAACATTATAAGATGTACTTTGGATGTCTCAAAGGCCATTTCTTCATATCTTTATACACAGACCTGAAGAGAATATCAGAGATGGAAAATATGAGACTTTTTAAAAAACTACTTGTTTTTTAGAAATTAACTTAGAATTGAGTAAATGGGAATCTTAGAGGGATTTTTGAAAAGTGAGTATTTCTTTATCTACCTGAGCTGAGATAAACTAAACTTCATCTCTCAGATGAGGACAATTACCAGATTAAAACATCTACCTGTATGATGAACTAGCATGTTTCACCTTGGGAAAAGGGTAATGCAGGGGGTTTTTTTGGTGTGGTTTTTTTGTTTTGTTTTTCTGTTTATGTAGTACATATATGTTGCTTGAGAGTAAACAGTTCAGTTATTTCATTATGTAAACTGTTAAAGGGCAAAATGCTAAAATCAGGTGCCAGCCCTGAATCCTTGTCCCTACTCAGTCCTGACCTGGCAGTTGGCCATCCCTGGTGAGAGTCAGTGGGGATTTTCCCATGTATCTTAGGAGTAACATGGAAGACACACAGAAGAGCAGTTGTCCATCTGCTGCATTGTTCTGCTCAATTTTACCTATGTATCTTCATCTCCAAAAGGAAGAGGAGAAAAAAAGACTACTGGAATAGAGAACAGCTTTTCTACTTTAAACTCAGAATTTGTGCAAAATATTGGGTGCTTTGTCCATGATTCATGAAATTCGATGAGCATTAGCTATAAACATTAGAATTTTTTGTTTTGCACAATGTCACTATGATAGACCTTGAAGATCCTTTCTATGCATTTCTATTGTCATACTTTGTTAACTGTATTGCTCTTTCCCGTTGCCCTTCTTGTTGTATTTTTTCTCCTAATGACAAAGCAGAGTCTAGATTTGTAAGAAAATTTACCCAACTATTAGTCTTTATTGGAAACTAATAGAGTAAAGAACTCACTGTTAAGAAATAAAACAAATTAAGAGGGATACGTGCATGTAGTAAAGAGGTGTCATGGAATGACAGGAAAAGGGCAGCACCTTTAAATTAAGAAAGGGAAATGATGTAATAATGATTAAACCACAAAACAGAACTCCAACACAGTGAATGAGCAATGAAAATAAGGTAATAAAAAGGAGCACTGAACTAGCTCATGAGACATGTTATTACAGTGAACATTATGCTAGGACTGTTTATTTTGCTTAGCATTATGGCCACCTTCAAGGTTGCTATGACAAATGTGTGAGCGTTTAACGGAAAATGAACATTTTTTTTTTAACTAAAAAGGCATCCACCAGCTCTCTGCCTACTCAATTTCCTAAATTACGTGCCACATAAATTTAACTTCATTGGCACTAAACAAATGTTAATGTTAACCACTTATGGGTTAAAGCAATTTTTGAAATATTCAGTGTGTTTCTCTGTTGACATTCCTCATTCCATAAATTTTAATCCATGCAGTTTTGCTTTACCCAAAATGTAAGGCAAAATAACAGCACCTAAATAAGAAGTTCTACTAGCTAAAGGGCTGATCTAGTTTAAAAATGAATATATACAGCTTCTACTAGATTTAAGGGATATTTTTGTAACTGGCCTTTCAATGACTTTTTTTTCCGTGGCACTGAAAGAGTCTTATTCATGTGTGACTAAGTGACACTAAAATTTACACAAGGTCCTTACAGCAGAGGGAGTAAGGGAGGAAAAGCACAACAGGGTTTCTCCATGCAACTTACAAAAACATTATCAATGTAGTTCATTCATTGAGCAGTGACAAACTCAGAGGCCTATTACCAGCTGGAATAGAGGTACTGGACCAAACAAAGAAGGAAAGTGGAATTGGGACAACCACAGTCTGAAAGTGAGCTGAAAACAGAGCACAACAAGGTCATTGGAACCCAGTGTGTGACACAGGAGGGTCGCACATTTACAGGGCTGTTCTCCAGGTTGTAATCCAGCTTCTAAAGATTAGGTGTTTGGGATGTTTGGTGACATAGGAAGCAGGTAAGGGGTTCCCACCTGGCCTGTCAGGATGTGTAAGGGGAGTGGTAAAAAGCTAGATTAGCCTTGCAGCATTTGAAGCTGTGCAGGTAGTGCTTATTAATGTAATTAAATAATGAAAATACTAAATGGTGAGTGGGGTCACAACAGAAGCTCTGAGATAAGAAGAAAAGGTGGTGTAAAAAGAAGAATATAAGATCAGGAAGCCCAACTAATCACATTTCAGCATTTCAAGAGGAATAGATTGATTTCCTCTGCTGGGACCTCAAGCTGAAGGTACATTGCCCTCTCACCTGACAACTAAAGATACTTTATGTGATATTATTGATGGAAACTTTGTTATATGCTTTTTCTTTCCCAAAACATTGTTTAGGAGTAGCTTTTTTTGGCAAGTTTTTTTTGTTTGTTCCTAGGGGATGACTGGAAGAAAACTGTCATGGTTTGTACATCATAGCACAAGATTTGCAATTTCATCACTGAGGTGAATGGTGATGAGATGAGGTGTAACTCCACCACTGCCAGACTAACAAAAAGCATCAGGAGGCTTCAAGTCACAGCACAGGAACCTGTAAGACTACAAGTGATACTGATCATGTTCTTGCCTGATGTTTGCTGTTGAAGATAGAGACTTATGACAGATCTCCTAAAAGAGCTGTCCATGACACTGTCAAAAGAACTCTAGAGCAGCATGCATATAGATGAGGCACTTCTACAAATGTTCCCAAAGCTGATGATCTTCTAAAGCTACAGGTGACAAGTAGCGTAAAAGCCTAAACTTGCTGCCCAGGGAACAATGTATGTAAGCAAACAAGTGACTGAGAACAAGAGAGAAAAAAACCACAAAACAACCCAAAACACTTTTCTAGGATGTACTTGGTGGTGGGAGAGAAGCAGAATCTCCTGGCTGTGGAAATTTTGCTTGAGACACCACAATTTGTTTACCTGGCTATGGAGATTTTGCTTAAGATACCACAATTTGCTTCAACATTGGGCTGGGTATATTTGCCATTCCTTGGGACATACTGTGGTTCACTAAGCTCTGCTCAGCTGAAAAGAAACTTTTCATGCCATGCCTCTGCAGAGTGCTGCATGCAATATTTATGTTGGTAGAAGAGCTGAAATGACTGTGTTTGAGTTAAACAGATGAGCAGAACTAATGCAAGGCTTGAGCAAGGCTGAATACCAAGCTGCTAAAGCAAACCCCAGCCCAGCTTTCTCTCTTTTCTTTCTGGCCAGTTAATGGCTTGAAAACATTGAAATGAACTTGTACAGATTATGTGCAGCATCCGCCCTCAGTAACTCATCTGGAGCTATTTCACCTGAAGAAGACTATCAATAAACCACTGTAAGACATTGTTTACATGTTATCTAGCTGACTGGTTACCTGCTGCTTGCTCACTGACATACAAACTGGATGGACATAAAAGTCTTCAGCAAGCATAAGTTTTTGGATGAAATCAAGACTGTGCACTCAGCAGTCCTTGGCATTCACCACAATGTATACAAACCCAGTTAAAATTTTAAGCAATTTTACATTCTAAATGCCTAAGATCAATTATCACTCTAAGTTCCTATATTCAGACATATAATTGACTTGGAGGATACTACTAAAAAAAACCCATTTGGGAAATATCTTTGCTTCGGTCCTGATTTGACATCACAAATTACTGTCAGCTGTGATTTAACATTCTGTAGCAAAAGAAGACAAAGGTAAGTTTTCAGGTACTGTGCTGATCTACATGACGAAATGGCAGGCTTTTGAATAACTTGCATAACATAGCTATATCTATCTATATCTCTCTATATAAATAATTATCATAGCTAGACTCTGCCTACTGACACTAAGCACCTGCTGATACCTACCTCTTTACTATCTTTCTCCTCTTTTGTAAGAAATCAAGGTAAGAGTGAACTGACAGTTCAGTTTTGAGATCTTTAAAACTCTTGCTGTAGATATGTTGTTGGCAAGTAACTTACTGTCCAAAATAGGAAGAACTCACTGAAAATTCTGTTAGCATGTTGCTACCAGCCACATTTCAGAAGTTGTTTAAAGTCTAGTAAGTGACTATCCGAGCAGGTCAGCAGCTGGTGACATTACTGCAAGTAGAGTTGATCTTTAAAGTCAGAGATATAGTTAAGCATTTACTGCACCATGTAGTGGAAATAGGGAAGAAAAGATCATTGCAAGGCAACTGCGGCTGATGAGGCGCCATCCAATCATCCATGTAAATATGCAATCTGAAATTCCTCTTGGGCTGCATCACAGATGTCAGAGTTCCACCAAGTCCTGGCAGTGTGTTCACCAAATGCTCTGACAGCCAAGACTTTCATCTCGAGTGATGTTGTGATAGTATGTCAGTTGCTGTGTTTTTGCAGACATGAATCATTAATGATGTCAGCCTTTCCTAAATGACCTTTGCAACACGTGGGAGCAGTTCCATTTAAATGTTCTTACATCCAGTTGCCACACACAGAGTTTTAAACTGGGCATGCTTGAAGATCTTTTCTACAGTACAATCATTGATTACACAAGGTGAGGGTTTTCACATACGCAAAATTTTTAGAATCCCAGAAGATGTCCACACACATAGCAGGACCTAGTTTGTCCATTTACAAATCTGTATCATTTTGATGTCTTGCAAAGGACAGTTCTTTAGCCAGCAACTTGATAAGGAAGCCTACATTTCTTAAAGGTCATTTGTGGATAAATGATAGTAACAACCCATCACTGATTTAGTACATGCTACCTATGAATCAAAGAGCAAGCCCAGGTGGTGTTCTATCCAGGTCTATACAGAAATACTCCACTGTATTACCTTCTGATTGCCCGCTTTACGAAGGGGAAGGCTTCTCTATCTTCCTCAGAAGATTAAAAGTAGATTCTCAAGTGCCAGCACTTAGGAAAAGAGTGAAAAAAATATACAAATCAAGAGAGAAAGGACTTGCAATAAGCTGTTGCCCAGTGCAGGCAGCTTTGCACTCAAGATGTAACTGAAGCCTATCCCCCAGGGGTATGGTTAAAGATGACTTCTGTCTCATTCTTTGGCGGATATGTAGCCAACTGGGAATACCTGCACTGGGCAAAGCACATTGTAGAGGTTAGTTTGGAAGAAACTATTGTATGCCATCTAGAAATATAAGTCAACTGGTTGAACATTTTCTTAATTATTCCAAGCAATAGCAACTGTCCTAACAAACTGTTACAAGGTAGATCTGCTCATGTTCTCACCCTACTTCTCCCTCTAAATGTAAATGTTTATGTTAAAGAAATTCAGAGGGAATGGAGGTAACTGCTGCAGTGAAGGAGTTTCAGTAGATACATCTGGGCCACCCATTCAGGGTGTGAAGTCAAAGTGAGTCTTACAGCTCTAGTGCCTTACAATCCTAACTCTGGTGCCAAAGTTATATTACTGCAAGATTGAGGAGGGGTAGCATGGAAAAGTACAACCAACATAACCACTCCCACCCTCCCTTAGCTTACTTTCCACCTTATGGGAGAAGTAGGGGATTTTTTGGTTGACTTTGAGGCAAAATCCTTCTACTTTCCTGACGCTACTGTAAAGCCTCACAGCAGCATTTACCAAGACATTATATTTACGATTAATAAACATTGGAGGAAAATATTATCAGTTGTGATGCAAGAACTGCCACCACACTTGTGAATGTGAGCCAGTTCAGAGGTATCAGGCTGAACAAATGAGGACCGAGGGGAAAGCAAAATGCGACTGGTCTAAAGGGAAGAGAAACTTCAGGCAATAATTGAGCATTTTTTGGAGACATTGGTGGATGAATGGAGAGAAAAGCTACAGAGAGCATGAAGTCATCAAGGATAGTGCAGGAACGACTTGAGTCACGATCAGCATGATATTGAGTAAGCTGATGAGCCAGACTTACCACCTCACTGTTGGCTGGAGGTAAAATAGTAGGAATCTGCTGGCAGCAGGACATCTGACATGCAAATGATGCAGTTCAGGTACTTTTGAATTTTCCAGAAACACAAAAATTTTTAGAATATTTCGTTTTTCTAAACTTCATAAGAGAGAAACAGGACTAAGAAATGTGAACTGGCAATTGTATAGTTAAAATCTATTTTAGTAACCACTTCAGAAAAATGTCTGTCTGAAAACAGGATGAATATTTGTGTGCAGTAACATTACTTCGACTTTTTAGTAGTGGCATGAAGGGGAATGACTCAGTCTTCTCAAGTCCCCACCCATCCTCTGGCTCTGGCTACCAAGAACAGTTTAAATTTTGTAGTAGGTACAGGGTCCCAGATTCACTGACTAGCTGCCAGCTCTGCCTGTACTCACCCACGTCCAGTCTCACCCTGCTGCCGATGCATCAGCCTGAGCAGATGTGTGTGCCTTCCAAATATACTGTGTACAGGCATTTTTACCTAGCTTGGCTCAGGCCCCAGATTCCAGCAAGGTTTTAGAAGTGCTTTTAAGACAGATTGGTAATATGGAAAAGGTTTGGAGGTCCTGATTTTTTTAACTAAACTATCTTGAAGTTAGCAATTCTGTGAAAACATTTTTGTGCCATAAGAGCATGTGAAGCAGCAGTTCAGTACTTATGCAAACACCTGTGAATATTTTTAAGCTTACTAACACTTAGCTTTCCCCCTCACCTCAATACCATGCTAATACCTATTACTTATATTGAAAAGTCTTTCTTCATTAAATATATTCCTATTTTAATGACAGTGAAAAACATTGAGTTATGATGATGATTAAAATGACAATCCTTTGATCGTAACTTGAAATATTCAAGCATTAACAGTAGGATTTGCCTCAAAATTAGAGATCAGATTTAGCAGGCACAAAATCACATCGCTTATTCTGAAACTATCTTTCTTCTTCAAAATTCATAATTTTCTTGAAAAACCACAGAACTGCTGATGCAGTAAGTGAATTCTGGAGATCACCAAGTCGAATGTCAAATGCCCAAAGCAGGGTCAGTTTGAGCAGATTACTCAGGGACCTGCCTCGTGAGTTCTGAATGTCTCCAAAGATGGAGACTCATCACTTCTCTGGTCAACTAGCTCTGAATGCATTAAAGCCTTCAGAACCAAGACTTTAAAAATGTAGTCTTGGTTCTGTGTTAGTAATGCAGCTAACACAGAGAAATCTGTGCAAGTCTGTCATAAACTAGAATTAATCAGAAGTCTGGATAGCACCACTATTTTAGAACAGCGTTGTTAATTGAAATGTCTGGACAGCAGTCAACCTTCAATACCAATCAATTAGCTACTCATCTGCACAAATCCCAGACACGCACCATGTACAAAGAGGAGCGTTCTGTACTATGACTTGGCAGATTTCTGAGACACTGCCTATTATGGAAGAGCCAGGACCTTGACTGTATCTGACTTTACTTATTAATTCAGGTACACAAGAAGGCTCAAAGGTGCTGGGGAAGTCAGAAACTGCATAGCTGTATTCATAATGTTTGAAATTTCTTGTTAATGTTTAATCACTTGTCAACACATCCTGAAGAGATTAATTTTGTGAGCAGGACCCAGATGATGCTCCTCTTTCCCTTCTTCCCCTCTCTATTCCCATGATTCCACAGCGGTAATTTAACCTCTGTCCCACAGCATACCTCTTCGCCTTGCAGGGATCACCATTCTCACTTCTCACATCTCCACCAATTTCCAGGCGTCCAAGAACTAGCAGAAGACCACTAAGCCCAAGGAAGCAGGAAGAGTTATTCAGCATTTTTATGAGAGAAGTAGCCCTGAAAAAAAGTGTTCTCTCCCTCCTAAGCAGCATTTTTAACACTTAGCTGTAGAGTCATGGAAAACAAGAACAGTGGATCCTGCACAGCTGGTGACACAAGTGTCTCTAGTACTGTTGAAGGCCAACAATGACAGCCTTCCCAAACTAATTTGTTCCACCTTGTTGGTTTCAACATAGTTCCAACAACTGTTAAAATTATTTAACTCTATTACCAATGTGATTGCTAGGGTAAGAGAGCAAACCAAGGGTTGTTTAGAGCTTCAGTGTTTTAGTTTTCCTGCTCCCCTTGAGAAGAGTTGCCCAATAAGGTTTTGCAGAATCCAGTCCATTACCTATCTTATAAACAGTTAAATGCAAGTAGGCAAGAGACAAAAGAAAACCTAGGTAAAGCCAAATCACACTTGGAAAACAGTTCTTTGGACTGATCAGTCTGTGGCCGAATGCCCACCTAATGGAGACAACTTCTCAGCATTACCATATTCAAGAGTGATGCAGTATTTCAAACTCTTGGGGCTTGCAATACAAACTTTTAAATACTATTTATAATGGGCATTTAGTAATCAGCAGCTATCATCATCGGATGCACACACAGACTATAAACACTCTACATGCTGGCAGAGACAGCTGAAGACGATTTCAGAACACACGGAAAGAAAAAGGGAACAAGTTATGAAGAAAAGACAGGAAAGATCAAGTCACTGTAACACTTCCCTCACAGGCAATATAGGCAACAGATAAGCACCTAAGCACATTGTCAGGTACAAAGAGACAGCCAGCTCCAGCAAAGGGCAGTGATAACTGCTGATAACAGCAGCAATATATTTGCACAACCCCTTTCTACTTCAGAAACAATATTCTCATATTCTCAGTTTGAAAGAAGTAGTTCACTACACCACTTGCTGTTTACATGGGATACAAAATGGCAAGTTACTTACACAGAGGGCTAGGAGGCGTCAGATGTAAGCAGATTTGTATTCTACAAACGTAGTACTGGAAGGAGAGAGCTCATAACAAGAATGGTTTGGCTGGTTGCAATATTGGAGTAAGGAAGATTAGCCCATAACTCAAAGCCAGCTTTACATGCAACAGTAAGTTTAATCATCTTAACAGGCTTTCTTACAGCTACTTTTAGCACTGACCACAGAAACAGATTTGATTGATCAGTACTGGGTCTGCATTTAGAAGGGTTTCTCCTCTTCTTTCAAACAGTTATTATTTGGTCAGTTTACTTACCCTGATTCATATTACTCATAATCAGAATGCAGAAGAGATTTTTGTTGGTGGTTTAAAAAACAAAAAAGCAGCAAACACCAAACATGAAATAATTGTTCCTGTGCATTACCTCAAACTGACATAGATAATTGCATATTGCTAAAAACATTGGACATAATTTGGTGGGTACTGAGATGCGCCTGGAGTCTGCCGAACCACCACTTAGCTGAAATCACAATTAATCTGAGAAGCTTATTCTGTCAAAGACCTTATTTTCTCAAATATTCCCAAACCCCTCAAGTCAGGACATGGATATCTTAGAGATCCAAGTTTCTTGAAGAACTGGCTTATCTCTTTTTTTCCTTTTCCTTCTAGGTAAAACCAAGTATTGTAAGTGATTCACAGTATGCATTACTCAAAGCACAATTAAATCAAATCCCATTGTGTGTGTACACACACTGTCCAATCTCAAAGGTATAAAATATGACTTATTTTTTATTGTCATTCATCTACTTGTTATGTCTGTTTCCGAACTGTTAAATTACAGCTCAGTGTTCTCAAATTATGGAAGTGATGATACAATCCTACAGATTGAAGACTTTCTGTTCTGGCACAGGATCCCATAGTGATCCGTGACAAGAAGCCAAAAGGTTCAGGAAACAGTGATACAAAAGGCTGAGTATTAATTGCTAAATGACTTAGATATTTTTGTGAATTCTCTTTAGAAACTGACCACCAGCTCTGTGAACTCCAGCAACTGAGTTTGACTCAGCTGTAAAGAAAAAAAGAACAAGAAAAAAAGAATAAGAAACAAAGAACCCCCACAAAACTCACCACAAAACCCCCAAAATTAAAAAAAAAAGAGAAAAAATAACAAGAAAAGGAAATAATCAAGAAAAAGAAAAGAACAATAACCCTTTACCTATCTTTTTTTCTTGTTCAAACCCAGAAGATTGTGCATTAACCATGACATTAAGGTTGATTTGTCTGAGATGTAACACTAGGTCTCTAAATTGTATGAAACCATGTTTAATGCTGAACTACTTTCTGATATGCGTTTTTCACATAGTTCTATAGTTTTCTCTACTAACTTCTCATCTTATTCATCATTCAATTCATTTGTTTCATTTCTTTGGTAGAGGTGAATTTTCACATCATCAATTAAAAGCTCAAGTATCTATACTTAATAGTTCATGTAACATTTGCACCTGGCAATAAAAATTCTTCAAGTTGGCAACTGATCAAATGAATAGGGAGAATTACTTTATTGGCTGTAACCAATAATAAAGCATTTGTAAAACCTAGAGGCAAATACAATTCAATTTAAAATAATCTATCCTAAACCCTGACCACTGAACTTTCAAAATATGGTCTCACAGATTTCTACTTGCTCATTTTTCTCCATGGACTGATTAGTTTTCCTTCCTTTTCTGGTGTATATCTTATTCTGCAACTTACACAAAGCTTAGAATTATATTCAGAGATATGCATTTTTGTGGTGTGGTCAAGTAGGAACACAGATATATACCTTTTATGTAAAGGAATCTTGACCTCAGCATGATGTCAACAAGTACTGCTGTGCATACAAAGCCCATTTTTGTTTAAAACACTATAGTAACTCTTAAAAATGGTTCATACAATGAAAGATGCTGGAGTTTAAAGGTAATACCTGTATTTACTTCTTTTTATTCTGTTCTTGAGCTGCAACATTTCATTTCATGTGCACTGTTCTGAGCAAACCCAACACAGAATGGAAAACCGTGTTATTTTTTTCATTTCAAGATAGTTTTAATCAGGTAATTACAGGAAAAACACTGAAACAGTTTTAATGGTGTTATCTACTATGTCAACTTACAAGGATATGATGTATCCTTACAAGGATATTGACAACAAACCAGTTACAAACTTAAAGACATATTTACATTATATACTCAAAGTAACAAGCTATATTCATATCCTTTAAGCAAACCCATATGGGATGAGTTAATTAAATTATACATCATTTAGTAGACACAAATAGCAGTCGAGGTTTAATGGAAACAATATACACATGAGGCACTTTGAGGTCATTAGGGTGAAAAGCAAATGGCACCAAGCAAAAGAAGGAAAACCATGTACAGCTTATACTGCAGCTTTAAACATGAGGGCTGCTTTTTCACCAAATGCTTCAATTTCTTTAATGAACCACAACTTTTGCAATTAAGGGAAATTTTTGGAGGAAAAAAAAAAAACACAATGAAAAATCCCAACAGCACCCTCTACCCCTCTTTATACTTGTAAATGCACCAAAGTAAACAAGTCTTACCCACACAGCTGCTGGACTAATAGTACCATAAGGTATATTTTTCAAGTTCTTTTTTTTGTTGCCAGCCAGCGATCCTGATCTTCATTTTACTAACATGAATGTATAGCTGTACTGGCTGCACATTGTGCCATAAGCTTGGAAAAGACTTAAAGTCTAATTTAAACCTAGGCGGTATTTACACAGGTGTTCAACATTATCCTCCAGGTACACACGAACAGATCATTCTGAAGAGAACTCATCTAAAATGGGAATGTTATATTCCAACATGCACAATTAAGGCATTCTTCAAAATACCTTTGCTTCTCTAGAAGAAACTGTATTGGTTAAGACTGTTTGAAACATCTCTTCTATAAGCTCTTGAAGAGTTTTATGAGATCTTTACTAACTCTTTACTAAACAGTTACCATAATAATTGTAGATTATTATTAGATATTGCTTTCACTGTGCACACAGCTGTAGGTATATCCTTCACAGCTACTGAATTTCATGTGTGAGAGCACACTCTCACCTGTGCATACTCACAAGCTGATTTGTATCACAAACCAAAAGGCCAAATTCCCTCTGCATGAGCATCAAAACTCCATCACTTTGCTGTGGGGAGAACCTCCAGAGGGGAAATAAATAAAATAATCGTCATCATAATAAAAAATAATGAAACCCCTTTCTTATAAGTCCAGTGACAAAATCAAAAGATTTTTCATTTCCTTCCTGGTTCTTATGTTCCTGTAACAGGCCATCACAACAATTTTAAACCTAACAAAATATATGGTTAAAGGATTTTTACTTCAGTATTAATAATGAAACTTAAGAGGCACGATGACCTAAAGCATCCCAGTTTTGCAAATGTCTATTCTGCAAATTCATGCTACAGCATAACCTAATCGTGCACCTTAAGCCTTGCGCAGACAGCCCGGTGACTGCGATGTCATAAAGAGCTGTGCCTGAAGGCCGCCGAGCTTTCCCCCGGCAGATGGTGCTGGAGCGCTGCTCTCCCTTAACTTCCCCCACTTTCAAGGGAAACAATTTTCACGGTAACCGAGGCTTCCAACGAGCGAGGGACTTAATATTCAGTGACGGTTTCCAAAGGCTCGGGTCCCCTCCGAGCAACACAAAGCTCTGCTACCACATGCCTGACAAACTACAGCTCCGATGTTAAGGGCAAGGATTATGGATCAGGGAAGAAATTTCTCTATTTTCAAATGCTCAAGAAAGTGTTTCAGAAGAGATAGAATGAACGTTACATGCCGCCAAAAACAGAAGATGTATGGATGCAACAAGCTGTTCTGGAACGGGTTTGCTGTATGTCTGCCTTCCACTGCCCATCTCCTAAAGGTAGCAGTGGGTAAGATCCCTGGCACCAGAGACGAAGTACATGTGCATGCTACTAAAACCAATCCTTATGCAACCTCGGATCTCTGCATTTGTTCGGTCTCTCAAACCAGGCAAGCTGGCTGACACTTGCAGCACAACAGGAACAAGCAAGCATGGGCCCATTCAGTAACCGTTTTTCAGATGGTACAACTCTTCAAAGAGAAAAGCAAAAGGTGAAAATATTTTAGCAGCAAAGTGGTTAAATGCAAGGTGAAAATATTAACGCACACATTTAATAAAAATATTAAAGTATATGGGTCATATAAAATACAGTACAGGACCAGGAGTTTCACTATGTTGTATAGTGCTCAGAGGAAATTGCTAAAACTAATTTCTTTCTGAAATATATATACAATATGATTATATAGCATTTTCTTATACAGCCAGCAAGTTCTTTTCTTAGGTTGTTCATACCTCTCCACCTTGAATTATGAACCTAGCATTTACAAATATTAAATTCCTCTTATTCACTAGAAAAACATCATCATTTTTTAATGAAAGTTGTTTTTAAAGTTAACAGTCTATTCTAGGCAACCAAGTTTAGCTGAAAATGTGTGAAGCATGAAAACTAACCAGAGTAGCAGCTTTCAAATACATGAAGAGTAAAACCCAAGACTGCTGCTACCACGTCATATTCTTGGACTTCAGCCATTCAATCAACTCTTAATACAAAATTAGAAGATCTTCCATAACTTCTGTAGTTATCAAGATATTTGTCGTCTTTTTCAATGTGAAATAATACTTTGAGATGATCTATGTACACAAGGCGGTCAATTCAAGCTGCAATATAAATATAAATGTTTTCTTTTAAAAAGTATTTTACAGACAGTTATATACATTTGCTCATTTTACTTCTGGGCTACAAAGGAAAATTAAGGGGTCTGATACATGCAGAAAAAAAATTACACAAAATATACTGAAGTAATGTGTATGTGAGTAAGAAAAGTAAGTAATGCATTTTTTAAATTGAAATTATTTGGTTCTGTGTTTAATAGCAAGGGTATACTAAAGACAATCTGTCCCACTCCAGTCAAGATGTCAAACAGGCACCTATGCTATGAATTAGGACTGTTTTTAGTGTTTTACAGGTTTTTAACAAGAATTATTCTTATTTCATAATATAGCACAACATGTAATGATTTTAAAAATTCTCTGTGGGTTAATTGATTAATTCTTACCAGAAAGACTTAGACTTACTAAGTACAAAACCATAAGAAATACCATACACAATATACCAGCACTCATGCACATACATACACACATTCACTCTCCAGCCTCCCTCCCCAGCCCCGCCTTCAAATTTCCCCAATTAAGAAGTTCACTCAGTTTTGCCTGGGCTGGAATTTATTTCTCAAACTAAGTCTTTTGTTGTTCTTTTTGAGCAAAACACAGTACTTTTGTTCTTGCCCGTTCAAACTAGAAAATTTGTGGTTCAAAATAATGAAAACAACTTCACTTTTGTTATTAATCTTTTGTTTTAATCATAGTACTTGATAAACAGCTGAACAGGATCCTAGTTTAACAGAAGGATAAACAAGAACACTGATGACAATTTGTTACAACTGCCTTAATGTACCTTTTGCTTAATGAACATTTGAATATGCAAGAAAGTATTTTTGGAGGACACCCCAAAAGAAAACAACTTGCTGGTTGAACAACAGAAACAACGTCATTTTTGCTATTATGTTGAAATCAAAGTAATTTATATATAAAAATAAATGTTATGTTCTAACAAGAACATTTTAGACAATTACATCTGTGCTTAACAAAAAAATATTGGTCACTCAAGACTAGAATAATTAATATTTTAAAGGTTTTTAGATTATCAGAATGCATGGATACAACTCAACACGAACTCTAGCTGAAGGGAACCAGGACTGAAAATACCAATTTGTCCATCTGGAATAAAAATGCAACTAAATTAACTATTTAAAATACTACCATGGAATGTGACAGTAGATATGGTCCATACCTACTATATCGGAGGGAAGGAAAGTTTAACATGTAATAATTCGTACCTTACACATTTAGTTAAATATAAACATTTGTTATTTATACATAAAGTTGCTTCCAAAAAACTATTAATAAGTGATTTAGTTGCACTTAAAATCAGTTTCATTTCTCGTTTGCTGAGTATTAACTTTTCTTAATCTTAAATCAACTGTCACTAGTGCACTTTTAGTTAAAATTTCCCCTCAGATAAGTTTTAATCCTTTTAAAAGAGCCCCCTCACCTAAACCATGAATGTACAAAGTGGCAAAAGTTAATCCCTTTTAGTATAATCATAGTTTATATACTCATTTTATAGCCAATAATAAGAACAGGCTTTCCTTTGCAAAATCTCCTTCACAACTCGCAACAAACGCCACGCACTCAAAGGAAATAGTTAGGCGTGGCTAGCACTTGTAAAATGCCAAGGTCTGACAAGTCTTGCTGCTTCCTCCACATCAAGCATCTCTTACGTGAAAGAAGATTCCCTTCAGCTTGCCAAAAAGCTTCCACAAATCCAAGTTAGATGCTTCCTGGAAACAAAGATTTTTCAGCTCTGTTTGGCACAAGACTGATTCATCCCGCAGCTTTATGCTTTCCTCCACAGCACCCACACACCTCACCACAGTGATGGCATGCTCTCAAGGGGAGGTAGCAGCACATACATGGAGCAATGAACGAGAGTGCCACCAGTGCTAACCAGCGTAAGCAGAACTTGTCATCACTAGTGTCACACGAGCAAGGATCAGAGAAATCTCCTTCAGAGTCTGACATGCAGTGATACAGCATGCTCTCTGCGCAAAGCATGCAACTAACTTGGTAGATACATCTTTTAATAGGATCTGGCGCATCTTGACATTTTCCTCTGCCATTATCTTCATGATTAAACCTTTCCTGGCAGTATATACAGCGGGAACGCTCACCATCCTCTTTTCTTCTTTTTGAGTTTTTAAATTTTGATGAGGAAGGCTGAGTTTTAAATACCACAGAACTCTTTGAGTCTTTTAGGGAATTCAACTTAGTTCCATCCCCACACGGGTATAAATAGTCAGATTTTTTACTGTCTGATTTAGAAAATGGTATATTTGAGTCTGCGTCATCCCTCTCCAGGTCATTCTTCCACATGTCAGGATGCCTGTAGTCTGCATAACGACGTATCAAAATGTCACGAGGGTTTATTCTGACAATTTCATCTTCGTCCTGAAAACTAACGTGTCTCATTGACTTCAGTGGGACCTGAAATGCCAAAGTAAGAGAAGTTTACTATGGTAAAGTCTCAAATTTATGTCCACCTACAATGCAAAACATAGATTAGAAAACTAAAAAAACAAGACTTTTTTCTCTTGCTGCCTGAGGATAAAAAATTCAGATTATTTTCTCACTACTACAATTTACAAACACCCCCACCATAATGAGTCTTCTGCAGGGTATTAGGTCTGTAAGCTTTAGTATTCTTTCCTGACTTTTTAGTGTCTCGTAAGAGCTTTTCAGTATTTTGGTATCCACATAAAACTCGATGCTTCTCTCAAAATTAGAGTGTTAACATCTTAAAGTGAAAACTAATCCCACAGATTAATTTGGCCTTTTGTTCTGATTTCTGCTGCTTTAGGACTAACTCCCCAATACATTCACTATTGTGTTATCCAGGAGACGCTTTCCTTAATTCCTGCTCCAAGTTTTCAAATTCTCTCAAATTTATAACCAGAGTATTGAATACAAGTAACTTCTTATCAAAGTTGTGTTCCAGATAAGGATTTTGCAGTATGAAGATCAATCATTAACCACATCTTCTGAATGCATCTCTCCTCAGCTCATCTACAGTACTTACATTGACTACTTTAGGACACCAGCAGACAAAGACCCAAATACTTCTTAAATTCTCAGCTTGTAATGAACTGACCATAATTTAAGACCTTTTACTTCAAAAGGCAAGTAACAAGGATGTGCTAAACACATACAAAACCAGCAGAGAAATAAGATAGAGTTCTTGTTTATTCTGCCTTACAGTGAAAGGGCGTGAAAAAGCTGTCAAAGATGACAAAATTCAGAGAATCATCCAAACCGAAATACTGCAGGCCTTAGATATCGACATGTATTAGTGGCATCACATTACACTTGCATGAAAACATGCAAATAATGACAGGAGAAAACTTTAGCATGTGTATAAAAGTAGCTCCAGAAAATAGCAGACAATGCAGCAAAAAAGCAAAGGTCTCAGTATGCCCCAGTATTTCTACCTTACAGGCAGGCAATTATTTTCCTACACTGTAGAGCTATTATAATCAGAGCCAGATTATGAGTGGGCTTCAAGTCAAATTCTGCCTTTTCTCTGTCAAGTGCACAGCCTGTAAACCATCTCTCAGAAAAGACAAAAAACCCTCCCCTCCCTAACCTATTAGTCTTACAAATTCTTCCAGAATCATGAATCACTTGGGAATAATCTTTGGCATCAGTATTGTTGCTTTGAGAGGGTTTACCTTATTAGTACTCAAATTAATGAGAATCAATGTGTCAGCATTCCATAGTCAAGTACAACAATTGAACTGCATGTTCCTAATCTGTTGCAGTGTGTGAAACTGAAGATGATGTTTCAGGTTAAAACACTTCTATGTCACTTTGCATGTGTCTATGTTCCTACTGTGCTGAAGTCTGCATGTCCTGCTTTTGGGGTAGGAGACAGAGAAGGGAAAAGGGAAGGCAGCTGGAAAAGAGGAAGGAAGAGCTTCTTAAAATATGCTATCTTCTGATTATGTAAGAATATCTGTAGCCTGCTCTAACCACCACTTCCCTGCTCAACAATCCTTGTGTGATGAGTACAGAACTGTAATTAGAGATGCTTTGCCCTGGGACTTTCAACTGGAGTACTCTAACAAGAACAATTTTTTTCTCTTGGCTCCAAGCCACATAGCTGAACTTCCACAAAGTTTCAAGGATACAGGGAGAAGAAAGGTTATATCCTATTCAGCTAACATTGCTTCTCTTCCATTCTTAACTGGGTTCCTATGCAAGCAGTTAGGCTTCCCCTTTGCTTACAAAAGCAGACTGCTTCTCAGCCCTATTCTGTCCTCAAACAAGAGGAAAAATCTATTGCTTAGCAAAAATAATTATGGGTAATTGCCTTATTTGAACATTTTACAGCATAAATTTATTTAAGGAAAAGAGGTGCAAAAGTAGTTAGAATTCCATATGTTACAGACATAAAGAATCCTTACCCCACTCTCCACACAGAATATTATGCATGCACTTAAGACAGTAAATAAAACCCATTGAAAAAAACCCGAAAACCTCAATACAAAAAAACCATCCTCAACCTCCCATTGCCCAGCTAACAGCCATTAAAGATCACTACAAATACTAACAACTGTAGAATGTGACCTCTCCTTAGCCTTTGAAGGCTTTTTCTTTATTTGAGCAGAACACACCACATACATAGAACTCTTTTATTTTTTTAAGTCTTGAGCCCAACACCTAAAAATGCTTAACTGGCATGTTACAAATAAGGCACCACTACATTCTTTATGGCATTGATATTAAGAAATATTTTTTGAGCAGAAAATGCTGAAAAATAGACAAACTGGAGAAATGCTGGAAGAGCTTACTCATTGGGTATTAAATGGGACCTCTGTGAATGCATGAAATACATGAAAACTTATGAACAATTCACAACCCAAATTCAGATAGATAGAAATAGCAGCAAAATTTAATGAGAATAATGCACTCAGTCCTCGAAATAGTCAAAATTAAAACTTATGTCAAATTACAAATGTCATCTATGTGAAGTTGAAGCAGGAAGGGAGGAAGGATGTTACAGAAAACTGAAGTCCCAGAGAATCTGATTCTGAACATGATTAGCCAACTGGAAATTAGGCAGAAAATTTTTGTTGACGCAACTGAACCCACAAGTATCACACCTTACTTGAAGGGGTGCACCTTTAAACAAGGCACAGTCACTTGCTTGGTACTGTAGCCTTTGCTGCTTCTCCTCAAAGAGATACACCTGACTTTGCTCACCTTGCATCTTCTCAGTATGAATACATCAGCAGCTGCCTACATCATCGCAAAGTACTAAGTTTAACACACTTCTTATCTGTGTATCAGAAGCTGGAAAGCTGAAGGACTTGAGTATTTTTTTACTAACAGTCAAAATATTACAGGTAAAATCTGAATTGTCATTAATCACTTCTTTAGTTGGAGCATGTACTTCTTGAGCTACTCAACTTATGAGCACACTCTTAAGTAAGAGTGTTCAAACTTATTTACGTAAAATTGAAACAAACCCAGTAATTAGCTCAAGGTCTGCTGTGCCACCTGGTCACATGCATGAGTTTAGCAGAGCCAGTGCAGTGTGTGCACACACAGAACGTGAGGTTTTGGTGACCTGCCTATGTTCTGAATGTGTGTCCCATGCAAAAAGCAGAGAGTATCTGTTGCTCGCAGGTGGTGCTACAATACGAGAAGAATATTTTAAAGAATATTTACTTAAATTTTCATGGAATCGCCCATAACTTCACTTTTCAAAACTGAATTCCAACATTGTTATTTGAAAAAAATTTCTATTTAATTTCTATCAGACAGACACAGACTAATCAGTTTAACACAACTAAATTACCACTTGCTCAGTAGTCTATTTTATACATGCTTTTAAAACATGCAGGTATTTTAAGCTACTGCACTTTTCTTTACAATGGTGGGAAGACTAACAGGACATACATCACGGGTTACTGTAGCCATTAAATATTAGCTGCAATAACCTAATCACCCATCTGGTCTATTCCAAAAAAATATTTACGATTCTCTTTGCAAGTAAATGGGAAGAGGGGAAAAATACGTACCTTAACAGAAACAAAAATATGAGGTGACTTATACAAAGAGATAATTGGAGTAGATCAATGATTAAAAATCAAAAATTAATAATTTCAAGCTTCTTATTTCTCCAGATAACACTGCTTGCTTCTTTTGCCAACAAAGCACCTTAAGAGTAGCGACATGTAAGACTTAAGTACAATTGTATTTTTCTCTGCAAAAATAACTGAGGGCACTAAAAAGCTTTATTTCAAGCAGCAGAAATATTTTTTGTAAGTCTTCAAAACTACTTGAACTTGCATTCTGCCTTGACTTCTGTTATTCAGCATATTCTAAAAGCTTCTCATGTCTTTGGTTCTAGACATAAGACCATCAAATTAATTATAATCCAGTTTACTAAGACTACTTCTACAGTGTACAAAAACTGTCAGTTCTTTTTGCTTTAGAAAAAAAGAAAAATGTATAGTGCTAAAGGAAAAACTGTACCAATGGCTGCATACTTTTCATACATAACTGATATATATATTTTCCTTTCTGCACCAAAACAGACTACTTTAGTTTAAATAGGCATTTGGAAAGCATAAACAATGTTTCAATAAAAAGTATTTAGCAGAAGTGCCTTACTGTACAATGCATCCAAGACATCAGTTTTAAAGATACTTTTCAATATTTCTAAGCAAAACAGAATTAATACACATGTAACCAAGACTGAGCTTGTGGGGGTGCATTTTTAATTTAATGTTAATTCAGAAGTTAATGTTTCTTCTGTAAAATGGTTTGTTCTGTGTACCCTTTCTGTTACCTCCTTTTGGTTTCTCCCTGCCTTCTCCCCAGTTACAGTTCTATGACTGGTTCTGGTTTTTCCTAAGTTTTCCTCCCCACCAGAGACAGTTATCTGTCCATCATCTGTCAGGCAACCCCCTGGTCCTGTCCATCACTTGGGGGTCTCTCCCTGTTTCTGGAAGATTCTAGGAGAGGCGTTGAGTGATTGGGCAGGATCCAGGCTGTCACCTCCTACTGTCCACTGTATGGTTACTGTATATGTCTATTATGTTATGAGCCACTTCCCTGTCGTATCATACTGGTCCCTGGTTGAACCCTCCCCTGTGTTACACCTCCCTTTAAAAGTTCCTCCCTGGGAACAGTCTTGGTCTCTCTCCTGAGGCAGACGTCCCGAGGTGAGGACTCCACGCTGGAGTTCCAATAAACTCGTGACCAAACCTCTCGAGAGTCCCTCCTTCATCCTCCTGCCTTTGTCCCGCTGACGCTCCTGACCAGCCAAGTCCCACCGGTATTGCCGCAGTGCCGGGGCTGGCCGCGATTGAGAATACGGACACCGCTACATGAGCTAATGCCTGATTAACATTTTCTAAAAAATTTAAAGTTTTTTAAGGCTGCAGATACTGAAATCTGCAGTACAAAAACAGACTTCAATGAAATTAGAGATTTATTCATGTAGTAAAGCAAGCAAAGTAAGGACTGCTTCTTTTATAGATATTCTTACCTGGTTAGGTTGGCTAGGAAAACAGGCTCTCCTGGTGTTGAAATCCTCCAATGTTGAAGGCCTTAAATTTGCACTGTTGTAAGTTTCACTGGTTACTACAGTTTCATGTTGAAAAAGGTGATCTTTCATTAGTGAACCTGATGTATTTTCTTGAGCGGTCTAGAACACATAAGAACTCCCTTGAAATGATTTTTGCATTTATATAAAAACAATGCCAAACCTAACAAGTTCATACATAGAAGAGTTAATATTCTATATAATATGTTAGAGGTATCTATAAATACAAGTATTCTTAAATGCACATTTTTAAAGCATTTCAAAGTAGGCAAGTATTTTCTTTACTTTGAATCAGTCTTGGTAAATACAGAATTTCTCTGCAGACAGTAGACAACTTAGGCACTAGAGATACATGCCTTTGAAATACAGTTGTCAAATCAGGCTTCTTTAAGGAAGCAGAGATTAACCTGTCTCTGAGATGATGTTTTCTCTAACTACCCACGAGGCTGCCAGTATTTACAAAAACACAATTGGAGGAAAAATAAATTCTGAGACTAATAAGGCAAAAGCTAGTCAGATCTCTAAATAAATTAAAAGCAAAATGAGCTGGAAAGGAAGAGAAAGTAATTTTTAACCTATACTGGGTCAATTAAAATATCTAATTGCAGCAAGTGTGCATTAAACACATAATGACTGTCTTTTTGCAATTAAAGTTGTATCAGGCAATTTGATACAAAAGTAAGACCATGAAGCAATATATGATGAGATAGCTGCATGACCTGTGGCATTCAGAAGAAGGAAGTATGTTTGGGCAGAATACTGGCTTGTAAGATGATCCAATTTCTGAAATGAATTGAAAAACAAACAGTTCTCATTCTTTAAGCTTGACTGACTGGAACGTACTTAGGATACAGCAGAGCAATTTGACACAAATTCCACTGGGCTGCCAAAAACGTACTGTATGTTTTGTTTGCATTGAGGGATGCTGTAAAGTTAACTGGCTGTCATAATGGATAGCACTGATAAAATTCTGGCATCATCAAGCTTCCAGCAATGAGAATGCTTCAGCTTTATTATAAGGATTTGTATGTATCAAGAAAACATTTTAGAGGAAAAGAATAAAATACTACAGCTAAATACTGAGGCAGAGGCAAACCTAAAGTTTTGGCAAGTTAAGTATTAACTCGGAAGCATTCGTTTTCACTTATCAAAATACTTAAGCAATTTATTCTAGGATTACATTAGCACCTCACATACATAAAAGTCTAATGTATCAAGTTCTAAGACATCTATATAGTATGAAATAGTTGGTCTGTAGCTGATTTTGTAGGAGAAAGAAAATCATCACCTCACTAAGAATTCATATGTTGTTTCAGAAGCACCATGTGGGAAAACATTAAATTTAGTAATTAATTCATGATCAGTGTAATTAATACTAGAGAGTGTACACCCTAAGAAAGACAAAAGCTCACTCAATCAGGTTAAAGTTCTCCTGAAAAAAATTTGAAGACAGGCAAAATGCCAAAAAGAAGTAATATTTGCAGATCCTTGAGCATGACACCTCAACAGAGTAATTGACACTGTTACTGTCAAATTTAAATTTTCTGGTCAAACATTGTTGGGAAAGGAGTCTAAAAGAATTATTGGAATGACTGACAACAATTAGACTTCATATATGTATACTTATTTTAAGAGCAAAAAGCATCAAATATTAGTGCGATAGCAAACATCTTCATAGCAGGAGGTACTCCTGCAGATACATTGCCCAATGATATAGAAAGCTTCCAAAACAGTGGCTCAAACCACAGAAGAGCTGTATTCAAAATGAGGAAGAAATGTCTACAACCATTTTTGGTCTGAGCAATGTTTAAAATGACTACAAGCATTTAAGCTAATAGCTAGAAGCCATTTTACAGAAACCACATTGATAAGAATCCCCTTTCCCCTTCCCCTGGTTATTATAAATTTGAGTGGTCTAGGGAGAAGGGAGCAAGCTGCAAAAACTTCTACTCCTTCCTTGCTAGGGAAAAAACACATACTACCCACAAGTCAGTCTTTATCCCTCGGTGAGATTTGCAGCAGCATGCATTATTCCCTGTTCCTGCAGGTGATTCACACTTTTCTTCTTTAAAAATAAACTATCTACACTCTAGAGCAAAAAGGACACATGCACATGCTCACACAGGCAGACACAAGCACTCCCCTTGGCAGTCAAGGAGGACTCCATCTAATGAAGGACACAGGCACAGATCATCTCTTACTGTGCTAAATAGCAGTGCCAGATGATGTACAAAATCCAAACCTTAATCTTAAAGCAAACCTTTGTGGCCTATACACAGCAATTATCAAAGAATGCTTTTAGAAAATTCCAACACAGATACCACAATTTAAACTAATTGACTTCAAGGACAAATTTCGGGGTGGCAGCAGACAGAGAAAAGCATGTGACCTTTTGTAAGGCAAGAACTTGCCAGACAGCATTTCTGAAAGCACAATGCTCAGCTTACCAACCTATACACTACAGCTAAGTGGACACAGACTAACTTCTGGTATTAAAATGAAAAGCAATCATGTCCGTTCTTTAGCCAATAAATATTCACTACGCCAAATTACAGAAATGTCAGATGAACATGCTAAACTCTCTGCTTTTAATTAAAGTGTAGTTTAGATACAGTCAAACCACACTTATTAGCATCCAAAAACCTTTTCCTTGGACAACACTTCCTGCTCCAAAGTGATGTTTTATTACAACACCTGAAACCCACATTTATAATGGAAACACTGACAATCTGAAGTAGGACACCCTAGAAACAAAAATGGTATTGTGTTGAAAATGCATTTAAGTAAGAAGAAAACATATAAAGTTTTCCACAAGAACATATACAGAACAAATATACAGAGTATCACACACTAACACAAGATGCACACATTCTCCTTTTCTACTGTCCAAAGCAATTACACCGCCCACATTCAATATTCTTTAACCACAGCCTGCAAAGTACAGTACTGGCATAGGTTATTCAGTATCATCTGTAAAGTAACCTACGCCAGTTTTTAATGCACAACGGAAATCTGGTTTGCTCCCAGCTGCTGGTATAATAATTACTGTCCTATGGTTGCTAAGAGATACTCTGAATTTTTTTCCAAGACTACTAAAACATTTCTGTGCGCACAAGCAAAAGGATGCTGGGTAAAGCAATAAAATGACTCCAGCTGTAGCTCTCCAGCAGAATTCAAAGCCAGATGACAGCTGTAGAGAAAATGAAAACCAGACTGAGCTTCTCTTGTTCTTCAAATTTTCTCTCCTTAATTCTCCCAGTTTGCCAGAGTTAAGTCTGGGAGAGAATTCAACATTGTTCTGCAAACATTGTTAAAAACGTTCTCCTCTAACTAAGTTTAATCATTACACAGAAGGATGGATGAGAGACCACATTTCTGCTGCATCCCAGTTCTTGCATTTACTCCCCATGAGGCCTGAAAATCTGCTGTTTGATGCTAACAACACAAGAAATGTTAAAATGCTTTTTCCTTAATTTTTCGATTCTGAATAAATGATACAGGTTTCAAAAACATCTGAATGACTTCCTTGTGCTTTGGCTGTTTCTGAGACTGATGGAGCAATATATTTGGCAAAGAAACTATCATTTTCGGGTATGTGTTTCTGACATAGCCTAAAATATTACCTAGATTACTCTGAATATTTCATACAGTTTAAACTAAAAAAAAAAGACATTTGACATGCCTCTTTCTTCAAAGGCTTTTCCACCTGAATATATAGAGAACACTACATGTAAAGAGGCTGCTAGGAACAGTGGTGAGGAAAAAAAAAATTCCTCCTGTCTTTTATACACAACATCAACAAAAAAAAGCTTTATAAACCAAAATGATTTAGGACAATATATGAATAGATTTATTTGAAATTGATAATATGAATTAGTATTGCCTTTATTTTTAAGAACTGGACCCAAGCAATTTATTAACTGCACTAAATATTTCTAATCTTTATTGTTTTACCATGTAGTATTGTCTTATCCATAAAACAATAGAGCATGTCAAGGGTAAATTATTTCACATTTCCGTACAAGTCGTGTTATTTTTGTAAAATAAAACTTCTGCAAACATTTTATTAGAGACAAAATAAATTGAGTGGTCATTAAAGGCCCTTATGAAGAGGTCACTAAATAGTGTATTCACAGAGTGGCACATGAACAATTAATGTCTTCCCTGCCTGCACCAAAACCACTTAAGATGCAAGTAAGTTGCAGGCCTTTCCCCCTTCCTATTAACAAAAAGTCCCGCGTACTTACTTCTGAAAGAACAAGCCAAACTTTTTATTTTCTGCTTACAATTTATCAGTCTACAGTTTTCTTCTGCCAGTAGTAAGAAACTCAAAAGCATAAGTGATCCAACTCCTATTACTTCGAAACTGTTAAAATGTGTTGGTAGCCTATAAATAACACCAATATGGCTGAATCAACAAAAACTGAGAAATTAAAGCTCAACTACTCTATTTTTCAGCTCACAAAAGCAAGACCCCACAGAAATAATTTTAAATGTATGAGCTCTAGATTTCATTTAGATTTATTTCTATGGAAAATTTTTTTTTCAGTTAAGCTAGGTGAGTTTTAGAGCATGAAGTTTATATTTGACAGAGGAAAAGCACGTGAGCCAATCTTTTAACAAACAAGCAAACTGACTTACACAAGCTGTTCATTTACTACATTCAAAATGCAAGGTTTTATACCAAAAACATCTAAACTTCCTAACAAAACAAATTCCCAATGTATATTTCCATGTAAGTACATACTCTTTACCAACATTATAGCAAGTCAGAAAGCTCTGCCTTAACTCATTTGTGTATTTCTATTTGAAATAAATATGGTAAGACTGGGGTTTATTTGATGATATGAACAATTTGTATCTAAAAAGTTAATTCAACAACTAAAAATAATTGCAATAATTTAAGCAACCATGAAAATTAAGTGATCATATTCTTTTAATAGTAGGATTTTAACATTATTTGCAAACAACAGAGAGGCTAAAGAAACTATAATGAAGCTATGTCTTCTTAAAATCATAAATCTGATTTTCACAGAAAGACTGCTTTCTCTGGGAGTATTTACAAAATGTAAATTAAAAAATAAAAAATTTAGCGAACCAAAGTATAACATAGCAAGACAATTGCTAGCCTAGAAGGCACAAAACAAGAGTTCAGTTTTTGGGTTTACATTCAAGATATGCACATACAACTTTTGCACAATCACTATTTCTGCTAACTACTTCTATAAAACATGATAATACTTATTACAAGGAAGCACTGAGATTTCACACTGAGATGGTAATTTTTGATCTTCTTTAGCACCAACTAGCCAGTAAAATAACTTAAAAAGCATGTTTAGCTTTCTTTATCAAGTCATCTTCATTAAAAAACAAACAACAAAACCAAGCCACTGTTAATAAAATTTCTGTACAAACTAAATACTATATCTATACTTCAAATGTACACTAAATATAGGATTCCTGCTGTGTAAGATGACTGGAACAGTATAGGAAAAACTACTCTTTAATATTCTATCCACACTCCAAAATGCCCTTGCATAGATATACTCCAAAACACACTCAAAAACAGAGACTTTGGAAAACAGTTTATAAAATAAACAGGGATACAAAACAATCATTAAGCCTTTTAAGCTATGCAGAGGTGGCAAGAAGTAGGGGACAAGTCAACGTGATTCTTCAGATACTCAATACATTATCTTTAAAGAACTATGGTCTTATGCATCAAGTGAAAAAGACCCTGGGGTATCCAGTTTCACTCATCAGAGTATCAGTCTTGGAAGGGGAAGGAATTAATAATTTGAAAGAGAATGTGGACTATTTGGCATTTTAAAGGTATTCTTGGAGACTAGACACAACGCCTGTAACTAAAATGGTGTAGCTTTTCTACAGTCATGTTCATAATCCTGCAATTACAGCTTCGTTATTGATATATTAAACCTGGTTTAGATAAAGCATAGCTAAACCAGGGTGGATTCAATTTTCTCTGCATTTCTGGGTTTTTTTTCCTTTCTCCTGGTATTTTTATTGATTGGCAATGCTAGTATCACTTATTTTACTCTGGTGCACAGAGATATGGTAAGAGATACTGGCTTGTTTTTTTGTTTCCAGAAAACAGGACCTCTATCCACAGCACAAATCCATAGTTAAGCAAAGTTCTATTGTGATGAAGTCATTAAATAAGTTTTCCTGTCTAGAATGTAAAAGATAGTTTTGCTGGCAGTTTGTACCACACAAGATTGTTTGCACCTGCAATATGCATATAGTGCGTGAGTATATATACAAAATCTGGTTTATAGACTTTTATAAAAATACATACATTTGTTTATTAAAATGGAATGTAAAGTAAACCTATATTTACATACGTAAATAGGTAATGTATTGATATTCACATATATATATAGAATAGATGTTGTAAATACTTTTCTCCACTTTCCCAGTAACAAATTTGTTAACTATAACGAATCTCAGATATTTTCCTCAATTTTGGCATCCTTATATAGAAATGTAATAAGTAGGCAGCAAAATCAAGAGGTAATTGGTTTGTTCTAATCTCATTAGGCCTGTAGAAACTGTTCAATTATTTATCCTTGCAACAAAGCATGTTTAAGCAAGTCCTTTAAGAGGTGATTAAGGACAGCATTAACTTTGGCACATATTTCCTCATCTTGTCAGAAGCTAATTTTTTTAAAAATCTGAAATATCTAATATTTATAGCAATTTTACTTTCAAGTGTCTTAAAAAAAAGCACTGCAAACAAAGAACAACAGGTTGTTACACAGACAACACTTACACAAAGCAATACATTTCTTCTACCATAAAATGAAAAGATATCAGGAGACTTCTGTATTGCCACTGCATTGCAGTATCCTTTCTAAATACTTGACTCTCAGTTTCCTATCGTAATATCTTCAAAGTCAGCTGCTAATTTTCTTGATTTTGTGTTCTAGAGGTTCTATGCTGGATCTAATTACACTGATACAGAATTTATTATTGCATAAGTGACAAGACTCTTTCCCAGAAGAAGTCACTTAGCAACAATATCAGTTTTCTGAATAGTCACTAAGACCCCTGAGTCAACTTGTTTCTTTACCCTCTTCATATTAATTTAAATTTCTGCACTCTGAAAACTGAATATGTGTGAATGAAGACACGGCTTTCCCTAAAACCATAAATAAGAAGGAAAAAATGACAAGCATGCATAGACACAAGTAGGATTTACTCAGTTATAGTTATTTACTCTGTGTGTGTGTGTATATATGTGTATATAATTTTTTTTTTATACTGGCTTTTTAATTACATAGATTCTTGGATATTATCAGGCAATGCTAGGCATCAGTGTTACAGTACTTATGGTATATGATATGGTATATGTGTAAAGCACTGTAACTCTGAAGCATGGTGGAACATAAATTTTTATCTCTTAAGCCATATAACCTACAGAAATTGAATAGTGCAAAAAAGGATCAATAAAAACTTGAATCTCAACAAGCAACTACTTTATCTTCAGTGTATTTTTAAAAATTGTCTCAACTTCTGTCTTTGTTTGGACTAGATTCTCTTAACCATTGTCTCAGCATCTTTTCAACTCTAACCATTTATGTTAGAAGTGTTTTATCCCTACAAAGTGAAATCTAAGAAAACAAACAGGATGTACAAGTAAAAAGATTCTTCATCCCTCTAATTTCTGTTTCCCAGAAGAATAGTTCATATTTCAGTAAGATCAAAGAGGACATATAATTTGAACAGACATTTTGAACTTAAAAATTGAACTCAGGATACTTAATGATCCTATGGCTTAAATAATAACTACTTCATTTGGACAGACAATATTATAAGTCTTCTAGATAATTCTTCTGGTACTTATTTCATTAAACTAAATTTTGCTTATTCTCACTAAATGAGAGCAAGATATGTTCAGTACATTTGTAAAAGAAAAAATGCACAATTGATTTAAAAATTTACTCACTTGAAAGCAGTCTTCTGCCACTTCAACATCATTTTGGGAGGGTGGATAACCTTCATATAAAGAAAAAAATGTAGACAAGGTTATTTTCTTCGTATTTTACTGCTTACTGCTTCCAAGTAATCCACACCATCTCCCAATATCCAGTGATGATGATATAAACATTCTTGTTTACTTTTTTAACCTATAGATCACTGCATTTCAAGTTGATTTAGTAAGCATCTCTGCATTCTCTATACTAAGTGTTCCTAGCCACACTGCTCTCTCTTGTTCTCAGCTTTCTTAAAAGCATTTTCAAAGTGTCATCTGCAGTCAGAAGCACACTAGTATATTCCTTTCAATGTAGCATTTTGAAAATTAAAGGCAGACACATCTGCTTGGCATGAATGCACACTGTGTTGTATTTTGCTATAAATCAGCAGAAATTGAAACCGTGAGATCCTACGAGAAAAAAATTACTCTCATGTTCTCTAATTATTATCTTTAAGGGATATGGATCATACCAACACAATTCCGAAGCAGTCATTACAGTATGTCAAAAAGCATTTCCCTTCAGAAACATGCTTCTCCCTTCATTAGTAGGGTAACACACACAAAATCCCTAAAGTTACTTTTTACAAGCCTGAAGGAGTTGTTCTATCAATTCTACAGACACCTGCTCTCTTCCCTCCCTGTCTCAATCCAGCAATACATTTATCATATTTTCAGCTCAGAATCTAGGCTTGATGATATCCTTCGGTTTGCTCACTGGTTTCCATTAATTCAGTGAAGCTCTGGAACCAGTTGGCCATATTGCTATCTGAGTAAATTTTTCTTCTGTTCCTAAAAAACCCTATCCTCAGAACTATGCTGTCAGCTGTTAGTAAAAAATAAAACTGTTAACTGAAAGTATGTGCAGATAAAGAGAGAACTCAACAGGTCACAAATCATTCAACTTCCCAGCTTATCCTACAAGAACACAGGAGTTGCAAAAAGCTTCTAAGATCCAAGTGAGAGAATATAACACTCCAGCTTCCTTCATTTCTTCATGTCTAAAAGAAAGAGGCAATGCTTTATTATGTAGGGATGTTTCAGGAAATTATCTTATTAGTGTTTGTGAAACAATTCAAGGCACTTGGATGAATGGCACTTTAGAAATGCCAGAAGTACTATTTCAAAAGCTATTAAAATCCCAATATACTATAGTTTAATCCACATCCTTAAATGCTGCCAATATAACGTTACAAAAAGTGTTTTGACATCTTTTTTAGTAAACACTCAGTATTCCTCCACCCCACCAAGTCTTTCACCTGAAATATGTACCTTGAGAAATATCCTCTACTGCTCTCCGAATACCTCTATCAAATGCTCTTGCATCAGCAGGACTCTGAAATGTGAGGCCAAACTTTTTGTCATCAATCTTCCAGTGGTAAAAAGTAGGAGTAACTTTGTTGTAAACGAGGTCTTTCTTTAATGTGCATTCCAAGACCACCTTTCAGAAAGAAAACAGAAGGAAAAGATACCAATGATCAAGACATCAAATTTGAAAACAAAAGGTAGTCTCTGTGAACTACCTAAAACCCTTCATCGTAGACATCTCTTTTCAAATGTCTTGCTGCTACAAGGATGTAATTTTAACTTCTTTTCCATTATGGTCAAATTGTCCACTCTTGGTTGCTGATAAGTGGTATGGGTTTGAAGACACTATTTGTTTACTGAGTCAACCTTCCTATTCAAAAATCTCATACCCACAAAAGTATCTCATACCTGTAACAACCAGTACAGACTTGGTAGATGTTCAGTAAATGCAATAGGTCATATCCCCCCAAAAAGCATTATGTCTGCTGATAATCAAATTTTACTGTATCACTGGGATCTACAAAATCTATTAGCACTAGACTAACTTCACGCTGCTTTCAAGCAGATTTTCAGATTTCTCCCAGAAAGGCTACTAGACAAGTGAAAGTAATACAAGACAATTGTTTAAGAAAGGGGAATTAATAAAATCTAAAATCTTTATGAATGCACTACTGCCTGCACCTAGACAAAAATACATTTGTGCCTCATGTTCAACTATAAAAAAACCAGTACTTGTGAATAATTAACAAAATTATTTGGCTACAAAATCATTACAGGTACACATGTAGTTCACATATTCAGTTATAAAGCAAAGTCACAGTCTTCACATGGAATCATGAAATGGTTTGGGTTGAAAGAAACCTCAAAGGCCAGCCATGGCAGGGGCAGAGACACCTTCCACTAGACCAGGCTGCTCACAGCTCCATCCAAAATGGCCTTGAACACTTTCAGGAATGGAGCGTTCACCACTTTGCTGGGCCACCTGTTCCATTGCCTTACCACCCTCACAATAAAGAATTTTCCTAGTATCTAATCTAAATCCACCCTCTTTAAATTTGAAGCCATTCTGCCTTGTCCTGTCACTACATGCTCTGTTAAATAATCTCTCTCCAGCTTATTTTGCAGGCTCCCTTCAGGTGCTGGAAAGCCTTATCATTTCTCCTTTAAATAGCCTGGTTTTAGAAATATATTTGCATATTTACTGGCAAAATTTATTTTAAGCAACATTGTTAACTGAGTTAATTGTTAAATTTTAATCAATTTTTTATTGATTAAAAAAAATCCAATGTGAACAAGAAAGTATGGAGGGAGATGCATTGATCTGCTCCCATAGCAGTATAATAAAGCTCCCAACAAGACAACATGTCTCTCTGTACCGGTATTTGGCGATGAAGGCCTACACTGACTAAGAGATAAATGAGGAATTTCAATATTCTATAATTTCAGTAATATCCTATCATTTCATGGATGCATTTTTAGAATTTTATTTTTTTGTTTTGTTACATATGTGGCTTTTTAAAAGAAAAAATTTAAAATTCCTCACAGGATATGGTAAAATTAGTTTAAGTATAAACAATGAAGAAAACCTCTCAAATAAATACATCTATCTGTATTTGGGTTATTCTTACATATTCTTTGTGTTCCTCTTCTCCTTTCATTGTCTAATTATTACGTAGGCAAATTGGTTTTTTTCTATTGCTCTTCATTATTTATTACCCCCTACAACCCACCAGTAATCATCTCCTCTCAAGTGTTACTGCCTTTTACCTCTGCCTCTAGAAAGATAATATTCTTTCTGCACATATAAACTCGAGTCCTCAGCACTGAAATAATTTTTTGTTTCTCTACTCGGATCTCCCTAAATGGTCAACAATATGTAGGTAAAACTACAAGAAAACATTAAAAGGAATCCGTTTGCTGTAGGTCTGCAGGAAAAGTTGTTGCAGGAAGGAAAAAAGGATTATTCTGCAGTTCTAAGGTGCATCAAATAATCATTCTTTGCTCCTCTGGATGATTTTAAACTTGCTTCCTGTTTCAAAGTGCAGTCAAAAACGAAGGCTTCTCACACCACTGCCTTTTCTAGGTCTGAGAGCTCTTTAGGGGATCTCTAATACATTAACACCAACTATTTTCACAGCCTATTTTGTGTGCAGTGTCATCCAAAACATCAACAAAAAGTACTGCAAGCCTGATTTTATAGCATCACAATGAATTTCTGGTCCTGAAGGGATTAATCCAGATTACTTCATGCTGAAAATTCATACCCAGTACCAATTTGATCAGTACAGATAAACACTGGATTAAAACTTCACTGAGTAGAAGCTATGGTTTTCAAAGATACACAAACCAAACTAGAGAATCCCCAAACCAACTCCCTCCAACCCAAACAGCAGCACTCACCCTCTCCTTCCAACCCTCACATTCTATATAACAAGCTGCGATTAACAAGACAAGTAAACATCCCATCCAACTGTAATTGTTTTCAACTTGATTCAAGGAAACAACACATTTGAAGGGGTGACACTGATTTTTCCTCATCTAAACCTGTATGAAAACAGACTGCTTAACAAAGAAGATATAAGTAAAAGTGCATTGAAAAGGGAAGAATATGTTGCATCAAAATTGCACGTGTTATCAGATATAAGAATCTGTACAAGCAAGACTTGATGCCTGCCCTACCTGAGAGAAAATTTAAAAGCTATAGGCCCCAATTAGCAGTGGGACACAAATTTATAAACTCAAGCCCTTCAATAGCATTTGTTACATCAAGAAATACAAAAAACCCAAATCAAATAAAAAAACATACCAACCATCCCTGGAAGCATTTTTATCTACCTAAAACACTTCTATGCTTTGCAGCAATAGTGAATTTTTAAATTGTAAAACTTAATTTTGCCAAAGGCTTCCTGATGCTCAAGCATGTGAACTATCATGGGGGCTGGGGAGGAAGTATCCTCATACACATTCTCCAAGGCCTGGAAATGGAAACCAAGCTTTTTCAATGCAAATATATTTTAAAACTATTATTTTTTAGTGCACTTTGCTATGATTCAGAACTCTTTGCATCATAGGTGAAGATCATATACTCTCCCAACATGGTTACCCAAAATAGGGAGTCCCAAACCGTTTTAGGTAGACTTTCCCTAAGATCTCCAGGGATAAGCACAGCAAAGACCTGAAAAATTGTAAATAAAGTGCCTACAGCATAACTAAGTTTCATTTCAAACAACACCACATGGGTTACTGTTCTGAAGGTTTTCTTATTTGGAGACTTAATGTAAGACTTCCATGCCAATATGAAACATCTACCTTGGCACATAAATGGAAAATGTTGCAGAATCATCAGACTCAAGACAGAAGAAAACCAGATCCACATAAATGAAATTTAAATTCTCAGAGCATAAATAGCTGTATGTTTCCTGTTATTTAATGAAAAATTCCTTTTAATATCTAGATGTCATTAAGTGTAACACTAATGAATTCCTTGCTACTCAAAAGTACTTGTTTGCTTAATGTTTCTTTTCTCATCTCTAAAAACTAAATTCTTTAAAGACAAAAAAATCTATTTAGCTTATGTAGACAAGATCAATCTCCAGAGTCAGAAATTTTCTACTTCAGCACTTAAAACCCAAATATTTTTAAACAGAAATGAGTATTTAACATATAACATAATTATTTAGAGCTTATTTCAGAAAAAAAAAAAAAAGCTTCTATATTTTATACAAATTTCTATCTTGGTAACAGACCCAGTAATTGAACAGTTCGAGATACTGGAACTGCTTTCTAGCTGTACTTCCAAAGCTTACAAGAGCACATGTAAGATACACAGCTTCACTGTTTTTCATTCCCAATCCAAATCCACAAACATATAAGCACATAGCTTTTAAATGCCTTTTCTGCTTTACCCTTGGGAACAAGCAGCATCACCTGAGTATATTCATGCTAGAGAGTATGTGAACCCAGTGCCACTGTAACTGTATGACATAATTATTCTCTGCATACTGCTTTTGATTCAGTTCAAAAGAGAAGATGATTTAAGGGCTGTACTACAGCCCATCAGAATCAACCTACTCTCAAACTTTAAAGACAATTTAAAAAGTAAATATTTAAGTTTGCAAACAGCAGATTTTTAGAAGAGAATGGTATTTATACTCAGTTTTAGCTTTGTGTCTCTCCCTGTATACAATCAGTTTTTATGCAAAGGAAAGATTTTAAACTTTGTCATTCCTGATTCGTGATCTAAAAGATACTAGTAATATTTTTTTTTTTGTCCTTTGATAAAAACTTGCATGGCAAAGGTCTGGAGAAGAAAACAAACCAGAGAAATCTATTAGACTTTTCATTCAAGAAGGTAAAATTCACCAAAGCCTAAACACCAGTAAATCTGAGCCTAATATGTGTTTAGCACTCTTTAGTTATTAAGAGAAGAGAGCTACTGTAAACACAGAAAGAGAGAAGAGCAGACCTGACCAGGTTACAAGCGAGTGCAATTGTTCCAAGCAGACTGGCTGGAGCCTGATCTAGGAAGGTGAATATAATAAAGGGGGAAATGTGTAATTATGTGAAAAGTTTTCATGAAATTCCCTTACATTCCAACACAAATCTAAACAATCTGAGCAAACTAGCAGGGAGCATTCTCTCTCAAATTAATTCAATGGTGCCACCACTTTGATTTTCTTCTCAGATAACTAGGATGCTTTTCATGAACACCACGAGGTGTTTTAAATAGCTCAGTACTGCACAAAAATTTTGGAAGTTTTACATGTAGTCTGAAGCTGGTTCACAGAAGGACTGACAGCAACCTGCCTCTCAGGTCTAAAAAAAAATAACACAAGCCCTCTCCAACAAGGATCTTCAATATTGTGATGTTCATTCAGGAGTATTTAATTTATATAGCACTTACAGACTGAGATTTATAGTTGTAATTAAATGCCTGCATAGCCTACAAAATACATGGAAAGATCTGGCACACTGGAACGGAACTGCAATGTAGTGTCAGAAGCAGCAACTAAAGCTAATTAACTCCTCTTCAGTATAACAATTTAAGAGCCATCTGGAAGATACCTCCATCAAATACCTCACCTATGGATTTCAAGTTGCTTTGAAGAATTCCCCCTTTCTACTGACACATCAGTTTAACAGTTATTCTGGCATTATGATTCTCATTTATCTTAGGTAAAAGCCATAGATCTGAACCCTATTTACTTTCTAACCTAAGATATTTCAAAACCTATGCTTCTACATGTCACAGGAGAGTGTTCCAAGTTCCACACTCTAGGTTTCCAGGGTAAGGGAATTTCTGTACATTTTCTGGAAGCTAAGCCAGTTCACAAAAGAAGAGACTTACTGGCCAGAAAAAAATCAAGATATAATCTTGATTAGAAAGGTACTTTAGCAATGTGTAATGTGACTTTAGAGAATGTGGGGAAGTTCAGTTGTAAAGATGACTTTCTCTTCTAATCCACAGAAGCTGTGTGTACCTTGCAAAAAAGTTAGTGAACAGGAAACCATGGTCCAAGTGACTTGTAGTTATTACAGTAGATTATTATTTAAACATTCCTGAAGACACATGTACTCCAAGTCTGAAAAACTGAAATGTTAAAAATGGTTTGGGAATTTTTTTTTAAAAAATATTGTTACACTCTCTTTTCAAATACAATGGCAGAGCAACCAACTAAACAGCATATTACTAACTTCAAAAGATTATACAGGCATTGAGATTTACCAAGGCCATTCTAAAACGAGACTAGAGGGAAACTGGTGCACAGAAACAGTGGATTCAGCATAACACTTCTGCAAAATCTGAAGATGATCAAAATACTTGGTATCTGCTCAATAGCAAATACAGTGGCTTCCACTTTTCCTTTACTTTTAAATAAGAAATAAAATACATAATTATTATGAAATGTAACAGTCACATGTCACTTCTATTTGGACTAAAACCCCAAATGTTTGGCTTCATTAAAGAAAAGGTTAAAATATGTGCTTGAACAGTGAATCCGCAGGAATATCCTAAGAATGAATGTAAAACCATTAACCATATTGAAAGCATAATGATCAGAACAGTTTTAGAATCAGTGACGTGTCCAACAGATTTTCTCTTTCAGTGCCTGCTATCTTCTGCCCTTCTAAATAAGTGTCATGACCTAATTTTTTCATCACATATCTTGGTGTAGGATCTTGTTTCTTCTGTGCCAAGTGGGGTCTTGTTGCATACCATACAACTTGGTTGTTAATTCATTACACATTAGCTGATGCTTATAATTGCATTATCTGAAGCCTATAGAAATACATGAATACACAGTGGCCTTTCATTCAGTTATCAAAGAATTACTGGGTCTCCAGTGTTCTTCTCCACACCCTAAATGTATATGTTACTTCCCTGAGCTTTATTCAATATACACAGGAGAGACGTTCGCCCTAGCTGCACTTCTTCCACCTTCTGTCCTGTGGTTTTGAGGGGCTGACTTCCAACAGAAACTTCCCATAACTACAGCAAGATTATAATCTGCCCTGACAGACTAGGTAGGTTGCAACTGGAGGGGCAAGTACAAAGAAGACAGATGGACACTGGATGGGGCACACACAAAAACCAAAACCAAAACAAACTGTTCAAGACAATAAAAGTTTGGAAAACACATTCATGCTAATTCATGAGCTTGATTTTAGACAGGAAAAGGAGGAGTAATATTTAAAACCTTCTACCAGAAGCGGATACAAAACAAGTCTTGCCTAGGGGAAATAGGAGAGAGGACACTGCAAACAGATCAGGACACTGATGGCTGGACATTTTTATATGCATGCAGGCAAAACATTAAACCAGTCTCTAGTTCAGAGCATTTTATAATTCTTAAGGCAAGCTGTGAATATTCCAAGTATGAAGAATTAAGAAATAATTATCAAGTATCTCTAAATGCAATTAAGCGTCTCAAAAAGAGCCTCAAAAAGGCTACAAAAAGTTCTAAAGGGAACTACTGCAAAGTGAGGAAGGAACTGCAGGTGCACGTAGCTGTGCAGGAACACAGGGTACTCTGCTAATAGTGCTACGCCCCACTGAAACAGCTGAGTCAGCACAATTTCTATTTATATGCTCTCTTCCTACAATAGTCACAGTCAAGGCAGGAAACTCAGCAGTCCTGCCTCAGGGGAGAAACTAGTGTGCTTGAGCAAGGGTCAGCATTACAGTGTAAGATGTAATGCTATCTTTTAAGCTTACAGAGGAGTCAAAGTCCATTTGCAGAAAAGAGTAAATTCTTGATAAAAGTCATTAACATGGTGCTTTTGTGCCTTTTCCACTTCTCTTTGTTTCCACAATAAAACACAGCCCCATTCAGATATCTGTTTGCCACACAAGTAACCAGGCAATCCTTAGGAAGCCCATTTTGTCTTCCTTAAGTCTGCATGTAGAAATGGCTGAGATCCTGCACCAGTCCTTTCTGAGGTTGATTTTCATGATGCTTCTTAAGAGACATTTATTACTGGCATTTTATGTAAGGTAGCTGATGAATGAATACTGTCTATGTGTTCAGCAAACCAGGTCAATTCTTGGACCTGTCAGCTTCATGCTGTCATTCAGTACATAGTTGCTCTCATGTAAAATGGCTTCTTTTTATCATAGCCATATTGCACAGCTAACCAAATCACTACTGAGGAATTCCACCTGATTTCATGTTCTTTATAAAATTCTCATTTCCAACACTCCTAAATACAGTATCACTGGTATAGAAACAAGATTTACCTCTAATCTTTCATTGGAAGAAAAATTAACAGCAAAATTTTTCCCAAAACAGATGGAGAGTTTCTAAAAAATCAATGTGTTTGATTCTAAAAAAGCAGGGTATTACATTTAAAACAAGTAACTGGCTCTTTTGGTACACAATCATTGACATAGATATTGCATTAGACTGAAACTGCAAATTTACTTTGTAGTCTACAGGCTACAAGCAAGCATCTATACTTATGTCCCATACAGTTTTATGATCATTAAATAGATGCAAATTGTTACCGTTTTATCCCTGAGTCGTTCTCCATGGATAAGAAAATCAGCACAGCTATTCTCTTCCTGGGGAATGACTTTGAAGACTGTGACACAGCTTAGTCCACCCCCTCCAAGTGGTAACCATCCACCACTTGAGTCATCCCGGGTCATCACCACAGCTCGCACTCGTGCATAACTATTACTGAAAGAGAAGCAAAAGGAGAAATTAGTTTTCCATAAACATAAACAACCTAAGTCTAGTAAAAAACAAAACTACATCAACAAACCCATAACCAAGATCACAATAACTAACACTGCCTTTCCACAAACATCACCTAGAAGAAAACAATTTAAGACCACCCTCAAAAAATGTTCTTCTGTATTTTTATGCCTTCATTAGGACTTCTCAGAGCTTGTGATTTTTTTGTAAAGAGGCTCAACCAGAGAATATAGTTGTCAAATCAAAACTCATATTCTTCTAAAAACTTTACACTCAGTGATCTAGCTAGAGGGCCATAAAGAGAATAAGAATCAACTCCTGATTTATTTTAGACTAATCATGAAGCCAGTCAGCCACCATGAAATTGCACAGAGAAGAGAACAAGAAAACAGAAAGAGGTCAGGCCTTCTATCGCTAAAATCTAAACAAGAACAGGCTTCTAGCCTGCTTCCCTTCATCCATCCCTCCTCCCCATGCATATAACTTGTCCTTTGCAAGGGTAGGTCAGGACACACGCTGTGGGGTTTGAAAACAGAACCAGTTACAGCTCCTTAAAATCCATATCTGCAGTATCTACCCACCACTTCTCTCCTGTATTTGCATCGTGTATAAAATTACTTGCATTTTACAACCTAACATATTTTTCCATAATTTAGTATTTTTATAAAATAAACTAATTACTATCATGTCATTACTTAAAAGCCAAATTACAGAGTATTGGAAAAAGAGGTCGTTCTGGTCATTTCCCTCTCTCTCTGCTCTTAGTTTTTTCTTTTAAATGAAATGAAAACTTAGTTTTGGTTATGAATTTGCCACTACATCACTTAGAAAACCCCAGGGTTTGCCAGGGATGTTATAAGATGCTACATTTGAAGTACCCGATGAATGAATCCAGTTTACTGGATGAATGTAGCAGTTGATGATTGAACATTTCAACACCTTAAAATAAGGTGTTACCTTTTTGCAACATATTCCTGATTGAGGGTTTAAGTAGTTATGCCACTTAGCACCAGCGACGTCAAATTTAAGGGCTGAAGAGGAAATACTAGAAGAGATCAAACTTGCTCCTTCTGTATTTGAGATAAAACTATTCACCAAGCTGTTGCACTTTTAAAGGATCACTGCTTTATTTCCAACACCCCCCCCAAATTCCCCAAAATAACAAAGGTAGGCTTCTTTGTGTAATTAATATATTACATTCTCATACACATGTATGATTCACAAATATGATTCACTTGTGTGTGTGTATGTATATATATATGAGAATTTTGCTGCAAGCATCTAAAGCTTAAATATACAATGCTTTGTAAAACGGAAAATTATAAAAGACTATAAATTTTTAACTTATAGGCAGCTGAATTTTGTTGGCAGCCTCTGAGCAAAGCCCACTCCTCTCTCTAAATCTCATAGTTAAAATGACAGTTCAGTCAATGCTGTTTATCATTTCTTTACCAACATCTCTTACTTAAGTACTCAAACAAAGCAGACAAATACATTTAAAAAATCCAATCCTTCATTGTATGTATCTATCACAATTCTAAAATCTGCAAATAGAATGTTACATCTTGATGCTTAATAATATTACTGAAAGTTGAATCATTCATTCACTGGTCTCTATCAGTGTGTTTCACACAGAGCTACGATCAGACTGTAGTTGTACACTTCATACACAGGTAGTCTTTCATCTCATTTCTCTCAGAAGAGCCTCTTTTGACAGAAACTGAGGACACCAGGACTCTCCTCTAAACCAAAAAGAAATGGGATGCAATGATTGGTTAAGCCTCAAAACTTTGTCTTTGCTATTCTCAATTTAAGTGAACCACAAATTCAGCTTTTAAGTTATTCACTCTATAAATCTGGTCATAAATCTGAATACTAGAGCTTTTATTTGTATATCAATCAACTGCAGCAAGGGCTCAGTTAAAGAGAACTTTCCTTAGGCTGCCTGAGAAAACCTACTACAACATTAATTTTTTCTTAAAATGAAAGTTCACACTCCACATCCATTTTTCTTTCCAAGAACAGCTAAGGAGAAGCAAAGGCAGAGGCTTAAGCTACTTCCACTCAATAGAGTTCTCTGTCAGTGTTAGGGTTTTTCCCCCTATCCTATACTGGTCTAGTACTATACTATCCTATACTAGATGACTAGTCTGGTCTAGTTAACAATCTTGTGATTTGCTTTCCATATATTCCAAATGAATGTTTTAAACATTTATCCTTTCAAATATTTTAGAAACTACTATCAAATCCACTGCATTAGTGCAAAATCAAATTCCCCAAAAGGTAATATTTAATGAACAATCTCTTAATTTGAAACAAGCCCATTTTTCCATACAATCACCATGTAGATTAACTAGGCAAATTCTGTACTTGTAACAATGCCTAAGTCTACAAAGAGATTTTTAGTTTTATGCTTCTGTTGGAGGCTGGTTTTTAATACTATTTTTTATATTTGAATGGAACTCACAATTCGTAACAACAGGTATTTTTAGCAACACCACAAGCTGGTTTCCAATTAACCAGAATGCAGCAGCAGGAGCTATGAATGATTCCCATTTCCAAAATCCTCTGCAATCAAAACAGGATCTGCCTGTCACACTACTGGCACTACAAAAGCATTCGGAAGTCTCGTGCCTGTAAGCATTATAGCCCCATCTACTCCTGGGAACTTTAGAACAAATCTGTAAACTGCTGGTGTACCTTAGCAGTGGAAAAAAGGGCAGACAAGGCCCTAGTGTTTTCCTAACACAGCCTAAGGTTTTTACCTGCTCTTGCATGTTTAGCAGCTCTATCAGGAACACCTGAACAAAAGAAAAACCAAACAAACAGGGCGATCAGTTGCGCATTGCTCTTACAAAGGGCTACCCACAAGCGTGTGAAATGGACCATGAAGAGCAGCATTGCAACAGCAGGTCCAAAGCTACTGTACTGAAGCCAACCTTTCCTGAGACTCCCGGTTTTGGTTGCGGCCACTGGAAACTATTGAGGCAGTGCAAGGTTGAAAGGAAATGGTATTCTGGCCAAAGGCGCATGCTGCTTCCTTAAAGTCAGTACTGAGGATCAGTGACACTGGGGACAATGGCACTGGAATCCAAGATCAGCTCTTAACAACTAAGGAAACAGATCTCTCTGAGTGCCTCAGGTAGGAGATAAGAGTATGGTATTCTTATGTGATTAAAGGGAATTATAAATTGGAATAAAGCAGAAAGAGAAAAAAACCCCAAACAGTTATCTACACTATTTTTTCCCTCTAGCAGTGAAGACTTACTGAGGAGTACAGCATGTGTCTGAGTGCCATACCTAGTAAACCTGAAACAAAGCTATTTTAAGATAGCATAATAAATATGTTGTGTAAAGTTTCATTCTAAAAAAATAATCAAATGAAGATTATTCTTACACCAAAATCAAAATCAGAAGTGAGGTGCATTAAGCAGCCTAAGAAAGTATTAGGGGCAAAATCAAAGGGTTATAAACCATAAGTGGCCAGGAAACAGATGACCTACAGCCCTCGCCTGCCAGCAGCAGGCATTTTAAGAGCACCTCTGACAAGAGGTTTGAAAGACTCTCTCCTCCCTTCAAACGATGTGTGTTTATATCACTGTAATGCTCTTGGGCCCAAAGTGACTTATGAGCTGGATGACCAAACTCATACAAGCTCAGGAAGAATGTCACTGGCCAAGACAGGCTGGGACCTTCAGCTCAACAACTAAGGAATAAGCCTGCTTTTGGTGGCTGGGGAAGGAACACAACTGTAATTTCATCACCATGATTATCTTCCTCTTTTTTGTGAAAAATAAGTTACTTTGATAATTTGGAGTATTTCTTACATTTAATATCAAGATAATAAAAAGATAACTTATGCTGTTATATTTGTCCTTTATTCCATTAGCCAAGCAAAAGAGAATGAATATTTAAAATTTTCTGCCAAAGTACTTTTCACAAAGAAAAAGGGGAAGAGATGTTGGGCATAGTGGGGAAGCAGCCATCTTATTGCTTTATATATATTTTAACCTAGTTTCAACAGTATGCAAATCTTCCCTCTCCTAATTCATATTAAACATTGCCATTCTTTTACTTGTACTGCATTTTGCACATTTCTATTTTTAAACAGGACTGAAAAACAAAAGTGATTTCAGAAATGTTCCTGAAAGCAATTGTACTGTAATTGGTTTTTTTAAGTACTATACTGCTACTACCATTATGATCAAGAAACTTGAATCTGCAAGTGGAATTGCATGAATCTGCAACTGAACCATAAGAGAAACCGACTCTTTTAGCTTTGGTAAAAATATTTAGAATTATAATTTCTTTCAAAGCTGGAAAACAGATTTGAAGAAAAGGACCTTGAGTTTCATATGGACACCCAAGCTGAACAGAAGCAAAAAACATGCCCTTGAGACAAAGGAGGCCAACAGTGTCACCAGCAGGTCACAGAAGCTGATTCTGTCTCTACGCAGTCCTACTGAGGCCACATCTGGAGAGCTTTATCCAGTGTTGGCTTTCCAGCACACAAGAGACGTGAAGCTCCTGAAGCTGGTCCAGCAGAGTGTAACAAAAATGGTTAAGAGACTGAAGCACCCATCATATGAAGGAAGGCTGGGAGCTGGGACTGCTTAGCTGGAAGAAGAAAAGACTCATGGGTATTTTTTTAGTGTATACAAGTAACTCAAGGAAGGGTACAAAGAGAATAGACAGAGACTCTTTTCAGTCGTGCCCAGTGAGAGCACCAGAGACAAGGGGCACAAACTGAAACATAGGAACTTCCATTTGAACATCAGCAACCACTTTTTCACTGTGAGGGTACATGAGTATTGACAGGTTATGCAGAGGAGTTGTGGAGTCTCCATCCTTGGAGAGTTTCAAAAGCCATCTGGACACAGTCCTGGATAAGCTGATTTAGGTGACCCTTCCTTGAGCAGCAGGGAAGATGACATCCAGAGATGCCTTCCAATCTCAAATATTCTTTCTTTTCTTTAATATCACATTTCAAAGCACAGCAATTTCAATAAAATACAACTTCATAAATAGAACCCATAAATATATGGCTTAATTTATAAAAATTCATGATACTTTGAAGCAAGAGTTGTGACTGTGCAAACTGCTACTTAAACACTTCTGACAAGGCTAAGGGAAAAAAAAAGGCGTTCTGAAAAATCGTGACACACTGTGCTATGAAATTACACTGTCTTTGCTGGCACCCAAGTAACAGCTCCAGGCTGGTCTTGAAATGTGAAATGGTCATGGATCAAGGCTCTTTACCTTTGACTGACACTTCACACAGGTACTTTAGTCCCTCCAACTTCTGGTGCAATATACTTTTGTGTTTGTAGCCTTACCAAAATAGCATACATGAACCACATCTGGCTTTTGGTTCTTATTATCCAAACATCTTAGTGGAAGACTTTCTGATTCCCACCAGCTAGAGAAGTGCTCATGAGTACACACGTGTCCACGTACCAAAAGGTACTGTCAGACCACTAGGCTAAAGTCTGTCTTACTTGCAGGTAGCATTTTTTGAGTATTGACTCAATATGGAAAGAAAAATAATGTCACCAATACTACATGACCTTACTGGCACACTGCTGATGTTATAAACCCTTAGTTTAAAGGTTTAGAGAATGAGTGCCACTGGCACAAAATATTAATGACTTACCTAAAACAGATGGAGATGAAAATGTAGCACAAGTGCTAAAGAAGACATAATTTACATCAAGAAAATGTATGACAGCGTATCTTATTATTTTTTAATGAAGAGGATATTGCCATAATAACAGCTACTAAATGAGGCTCTGCTTAACATGACTGTTACCCTTTTCCTCTCAAAATTATATCAACAAATCAGAATATACACCAAACTCCTAGGCTGGTAGAATGCAAGACTTGCCAGATTTTCTCCTTTAAAAAGAAGCAAGAGGTATTCCTCACAATAAACAGAAAATGTGCATGGCTACTACACCTAGGAAATTTATTTCTGTGAGTAGTTTAGCAAGAGAGACATGGAAAGACATGTAGTTCCAGGAGGAACTACAGACAAATGCTGTTACATTTAGGTAACCACACTGATTTACTGAAGAGCTTTGGATTTTGTCAAAAAAACTGAATGGAACATTTCTGGTCAAATAACAAACCCCCAAAAACCAACAAAACAACATGAAGAAAATCTATTTACAGAAATCTGAGCTACCAAGCAAAATGGCTTGAACCCAAAATGACAAAAGGAAAAAGCTACACAGGAAACAGTATTATGTAAGGAAGGGATAACCGGTATTCTCAAAGAGCCAAAAATACAGGATTACAATTATTATTTAGTAGAAGAGGTTCATAAAACAAGTTGTTTAACAGCACACCTGTAATTCAAAAGGGAAAATGAGACACAAATAAACAAGTGTCAAAATACTATGTTGCTCTCATGAATTGTTCTCTTGGACACAACATAATAAGAATTAAAAGAAAATTAAAAAGTATGAATGGGTTTCTAGTGTTCCTATTTGAATGCAGACAATTTATGTCCATATAAAATAATCAATATTACAAGGAAGAATGGCTGCTGCTGCAAGCTCTTTTGCAAAGCACAAGAGCATATGAAGAATGGAGAAGCTGTTAAGATCTGAAACCCATCAAAATTACACATAAAGTACGTATTTGACATTTGTACGAAAAACATTTTAGCCCTATTCCCCAGCATCTTCTCTTGTTTCATAATTGTAGCTGGTTTCTATTACTTCTGTATGTAATCCATGAGGGCTGGTTAAATGAAGTAATATTTTATCACACTAAAGGAGATCACAACACATACTTGGATTCTACTCCTTTTAAAGAAATTGCCTTCTGAAGGCTTAAGCTTTCATAATAGAAAGAGTTCTGTAACACCATCTAGTTAAGACATATTACTTACAAAATGGCATCTAATATAAAATACACAATAAAATAAAAAACCCAAACAAACTTATTTTTCTTCTTACCCTTCCCCACAAAAATTAAAAAGAATCAAAGTAATGTGTGAAGATGGCTCCACAGGTTTTGGACACATGTAGCAGAACTACATAAATAGCATACAGTATGTAATTCCCCTTTGTAGCAGTTTATGAGACAAGCTGGACATGGAAGATTCTTTTTGACCACTTCCACAGCTGCCTGTTCCCAACAGAGGACTGCTGGTACCAAGGACTACTGGGTTAAAGTCCATCCAGTTTTAGGCAGATGGGTAACATAATTTGAGTGGTCAGATCCTGGTCCTCATGCACCCTTCCAAGTTTAATGGGGTTCTTCCAGAAAACCTTCAATTTGCCTCATTTTAAAAAGCTGACAGCATAACTCCAGAAATATCCATTCTCTATTCTAGCCTGTCTTCCCTTCTCTGCATATACTCTCAAAGTTATTGCTTCTTCCTTGCCTCAGAATCTCTGAAGATTCCACAGGAATCTCTTCATTCCATTTATAGCACAGAACTGTCTGTACCCTCTTTTAATTCTGTGAAATCATTACTTGTTTCTTACCAAGCTATTGGGTACTGATGCCATGTAATCTGATTTGCTTACCATGGAAACGTGTACAGAAAGATGGAAGAGCCCACAAATGAAACAGGAGAAAGAGGTTTAGCTTGGGATCTTTTAGTGAGAAAAGTTACCATCTCTTTCCAACCTTGCAAAAACAAACATCTAAAGAAACGATGTAGCACAAGCTTTTCATTTTCTTGAGCTCTTTAGCAAACTTAGGACAAGCACAAGTCTGCAGCCTAAGGCAGGTTCCACTGAAACTAAGACAACTTGACACTTCCAGTAAATTTCATCAGACAGCACCATCCAGTCTAGTTTGTGGTTTTTTTCGATTTTTTTTAAATGAAGCTTACAGATTCAGTTGCACTTTTCATTTTCCTAGGAGTAGCAATGATGACTACAGTTTAGGACAATGATTTATGGAAAGATTTTAGGTCATATTTGTATCTGAACAGGTCAGAATTCTGTCTTCGCTCATAGCCATTTTCCTCTAGTCTTATATGCTGACAAAGTCCAAGTATGAAGTGTGCAAGTGCAATTAGATCACTCTCATTGTCAAGTGGGTCATCTAGCCACTAAGATTATGGATGGCAGGACTGGAAACCCTATTAACAGATGTGAATACTTTAACCAACAAGCCATTTTCTAATAAAGTTCTTGACCACTAAAATAAGATGAAGATAACTAACACATTCTGTATAAACAATTTTAGCTACCCTGAGGTACAACAGACTGTACTAAATATGTTATTTTCACACAAGCACTTGTGTACTTTTTATTCCATAGTTTGTTGTATTTGGGAATAGTACTCCACAAATGCTCAGACAGCTATTATTTTCCTTCACCTAAGAACTTACATAGCAAAAATAAAGCACAAAACTGTTATACTTTCTCAAACAGGTCAGAAAATATCGACACCGATTTTTTTGTATTTACTCTGCCTGAATTTCTGTCAGGTCGTCCTGGACTACAGACCATTTGGGCCATGGGAGCATCTGTAATGAGCACAATTCAATGAAGTGCAGAGTTGCCTGTTGGTGTACAGAGCTTAGGGGGTGAGCTGCTACATACTCTTGAACTTTTGGCAATGCATTATGGAAGAAAAAAGCAGCAGACCCACTGAGCTTACTCACCTAAAATAACACTTGATATTAGGTAGACAAGCACAAAATCTAAATTTTAGTCTTATCACATTAAAAGAAATTTCTAAAAGGTACAGGTCATTTCTGGCATGCATTTCCCACTCAGTCTGCACAGAAAAGGAACGGAACCTGGAATCAAATAAAGTATATCCACGCTTATAAAAATATTCTAACAGCCTTGCTGAGCTGTGAGATTGCTAATGAATGTTGTACAAACAACATTCAAGTGTTTAAGCCCATATGAACTGAAATTGTAGCATCACTCATTGATATTGTTAAATCTAAAGTTTGTCTCAACATTTACATTGATGTGGCTTTTCAAGGACTTTAACCACACAATATGCAAGTGATCTTGCAAAGTAAATCATATTCTAAGAAAATCCCTAATGCTAAATTTATTCTTTTAACATAATAGGAAAACAGTAAACATTCAATAGGATGTTTTGAACACATACAAATGGACAAATCATAAATGTCTGTACTAACATAACAGAAAGACTACAAAGCAAACTGCAAAATGCTTAACACCAAAGTCAGAGTAAAAAAGAAAGTCTGAATGAGCCTTAAGAAAGAAGCCTGTGAACTTCCAGAAATTTTTGAAGATGTATGTTTACTGACCAAAAAAAAAGCTACTATTCCCCTGCTACACAGCACATTTCATGGCTTGAACCAGTCTTTTCTGTAGTTTTAACAAAACATGAATTTCAGAGAGAGGAAGTAAACAAATAAACAAATGAAAGACAAATGCAAATACTTCTATTACAATTATCTATCAAACCAGAAAAGACAAAATATCAGTAAGATTATACAAAATGCTTCAATGGTATGCCCTTTGTATTTGCCATACATCAGCATGAATAATGTAACTTACATAGCCACTATAAATTGTGTGATTATGTTTGATAATCTCAGTAATAATTACCACCTAACCAGCAGTCTAAGCATAGATATAGGTGACTCATGAGCCCTAAGGTCAGAACATAGGGATTCTAACAGCACATCCCAAAAGAAGTGTAACTAAGCCTTGGTTTACTACATTCCCCATTCCAGCTACTGCTAAAGTATTATTCTTCACAAGTTTCTACAAAAAGCTGCATTTAATGAATACATGGGTAATGTATTAACATAACACAGAGCCAAGCAATAATAAGGCACTGCAATGCCTCAGAGTTCGAAATGAAGGTTATTTAAGTTCCATTATTTGCTGCTTTTCCAGAAGAAAAGTTTAGAAACTTGTAAGCAACTGCACAGAAAAATGAGTACACATGCATTCCCCCTTCTCACCAAATATGTAATAAACCAAAATAAGAACAAATTTAGACTTTATAAATGATAGCCATGAGAACTGCTACAACAATCACTGAATCTCTGTCTATTCAGCAACTTAAAAGGTTACATTAGATTACATTAGATACATTTTCCCTGCTTTGGCAACAACATAATCCCAAACAAAGGGTTACAACAGAAATTATCAGATAATGGAATAATTTAGTGTTATAATCACATCTCCTTGCTTCCTCTTTGGACTTTTAAAACCATTAACACCATTAGAAGGGTAATGGTATTAAACTGATGAAGGACAGGTTTAGATATTAGGGAGAAGTTCTTTGCTGTGAGTGTGGTGAGGCACTGAGCAGGTCTCCCACAAAAGTGGTGAATGCTCCATTTCTGGAAGTGTTCCAGAGTGTCTTGGATGGGGCTTTGAGTAACCTGGTCTAGTGGAAGATGTCCCCTGCCCGTGGCAAGGGGTTGGAACTAGAATGACCTCTGGGGTCCCTTCGAATGCGAATCATTCTATGAAAAATTATGGCTTACAGTGAAACTTCACCCCAAGGTGGAAATTCTGAAAAGGGTGATGGAGACAGCTAAGTCAAACTGCACAAAATAGATGATTAGAGTACCAAGAAAGCAAATGCAACATTGCACAATGCAAACTCAAAACAGTTTTTAGACAGTAGAATCCAAGCAAGGAGTGGAACAATGGCCTTTCAGATGCAGTCAATCTATGAGACAAAAATGTTATGTAGGAACAACTAAGCAGATGTTTTTTTGGTGCAGCTCTGACATCAATGTTGCACAGCTTACTAGACAAAGCTGACTGCTATCCACTGTAAGAATGTTTTAAGTAGCTATTTGCCCCTTTTATTATACAAAATAAAGTGTAATAGCTTATAAAATAAAGGCTAAAGTACAAAACTAAAAAATCTTCCTAAATTAATGAGATATACATTAAGCCATTCCAAAAACATTTGTGTCCTTGTATTTAACAGTACTCTAAATGAATCATGACTGCATAATTGAAGAAATACAACCAGAAAATTAAATATCTCTGCTTAGAGAGACAGAAGACACTGTATATTCAATAAACATAAGGAGAAATTAAATTAGTAGAACAGACAGGTGTAGAGATGGAGAAGATCAAACTTAAAGATTTCAATTTGGCTCTTTCATTAGCACCCACGTACTTTGTTACAGACCTTTGCACTTACTGCAGCAACAGGACCTTCTATATTTATACTCCAAGGATAGGGTCTATTATCAAAACAGTGAGGATTACAAATAATTTTCCCTTATTATAAATAACAATGAATTTTGAGTACTTTTATCTGTAAGGATACTGTCCAAGTAATTCAAGTAAGACAGGAGAAATCATTAACTTTTATTAGCTGAAGTAAAGCAATCAGCATTTTACTAGGCATGCTGAAAAGCAAAGTCAAAAGACCAGCAGCATATTACAAGTAACTGCTTTAGTGGTGCTAACAATCTCTAGATTCTGAGCTAAAACGTTCATTATTTAGGAATTTAAGCCTCAAGTATCAACTGCATCACACAGGTTCATCTGACAGAATTCTGTCAGATGAATTTTGCTCAAAACTCAACATTTGGAAAGCATTTATCATGAATGAGATCTACATACATGATGTAAAATAGTGTTTTTGAGGGCTCTGCTTCTTAAATTTGGTTGCTCAGATATCAAGACATTAAATTCAGTTGGAAGAGAAGAAAGAATCTTCTCTAGCCATGCAGCAATTCCTAGACAGTTTCATTTGCCTTTAAGTTCAACAATACTGGGAGGAATGGATAAAATAATTATTCAGAAAGCTCTTAAAAACAATAATACTGACAGAAGTGATTATTTGAGTAGAAGAACATTAGAACTGTCACCACAATTTTAGATACCATTAGGTGGCTAAATCCTTGTAGCTCAGCCTTGTTTTCTTCATCCCTGTGTTGACTGGGAAGTGTTGTGCTCCTAATACTCAATCCAACCATCTGTAAGAAGCATTTTCACAGAAGACTGAATAAAAACCTAATATTGCCCATTCTACATAAAAAGATGATAAATACCAAACAAAAAACAGCTGACACAGTTGTTTCTTTAGGAAGCACCAAAAAAAAAAAAAAAAAAGATTGCCTAAGAGGAAGAAGAGGAAGCTAAAAATGCCAGAACTCAAGTAACCAAAGTGAAGTAATAGATGTTTCAAAAGTCAGTGACATGAAAAGATTGGGGGGGAAATATGGTTTGTATAAATCGTCTGCTGCCAAGTAAATAACAGTAGCGGAGCGAAAAAGAAAGAAGGAGCAAAAAAGAAAGAAGGGATGCAGAAGTAGGAAAGAGAAAGGAAACAGTATCTGCTTTTCCCAAACAAGAAGCAGACACATGAGGAAAAACTAGGTGCCTTCATCAATGACAAGCATAATCACAATGCACATCACTGTTTAATAGGCAGTTGTTATGCTATGGCTTTCTACAATACACTGATTTTTTCCTGGATTAAAACGGCAGTATAAAATCTTGAAACCAAATTTAAATTAGGAAAAATTTAGTTAGACTGATTCCAACTAAAAAACACAGAGTAAGATAGAATTTTTCCATTTTTAATTGTATATTGATTAAGTAATTTCCAGGAAATACAAGTTATTGTATCAAAATCTATACCATATTAATAGTTTTAACAGGTGGAAAACTGGTAAGCATCATGAAGAAGTGGAAAGATTGGTTTTAAGAAGCATTTCCAAAGAGTAAGCAGAGACAGTTGGAAATGCAGAGCAATCACATTTCTTTTAATCTTTCCTGAAACTACTGCAGCATGATCTCAGGAGGTCCTTTAACAGAGACTTGTGAGAGAACACACAAAACCTGACAGTTCTACACAATCTCCTGCTAATAAATCCAAGGCAGCTTGCATAACTTTACTCCAATTGTTGCTATAAGCACTTTAAAGTAACATGATCTGGCACTATTGTCAGAAGCACTCTCCATCCTTCTCTTCCCCTGATAATTCTCTACCATGCACTTTCTCCACTGCTTCTACAGCTTTGCAGTGGTCAACACTGGGAAAGCTGACGTGAATCAAGAACAATCCAGAAGAAAGAGCCATTTCAATCCAGAACATTGATCCAGCCTTGATCAGTAAATTACAGCCCAGTTGGAGTTTGCCTGCTTATCTACATTATCTATGTATTTCGAGATTAGAACATAACTAACAACATCACCACCCAGGATTTAAGTCACAAAGTTTGGCACATTTGACCCTTTACTGCAGTATAAATCTAAAAAGAAAATCTAACGATCAAGTTTTTTGGCTTCATATGGGAGGAATGATGAGGACCAGACATGTAAAAAAGAAATGGAAAAAAAATGTTCTTCCTCCCAAGAAACATATACTTTCTCAGAATTCTTACTGTGAGAGATTTTGGCCCTCCTTGTATTAGTAAAGTCCAGTTTACATGCTAACAAAACAATTTCCTTTACGTAATGACTGAATACACAAGAGGAAAGCACTCTTGATTCCAGAAGATGCAAAGGGATTAACTCCTGTAGCACAGAAAACAGGTATTCTGAACACTAAAAAGGTCACCCCCCTTAATGTAGTGAGAGAAACCACAATTTTCAAGAAATACAATTGAAAATCCATCACAAGAAGATAATCAATTATAAGCACATAGAACCTGCATGTAGCGTTAAATCTGCGCATCATTAATCCATGCAAAACCCAATATTTTCAGTGCAGATATAAAAGAAACAACTACTTCCATTCTGCACACTGAAGCATTGACACAGCATATACGGCCAAACTTTTGTACTAATAAACCAGTAATTTTACAAAAAAATCAGCACTAAACATAGCAGTCCTACTGAATTCAGGAGTCTGAACACAAAGTACCATAAGCCTCAGGAAGGGTTAGGAGTATTCAGTCTGGATGTTTTCACTGGAAAGGAATTATAGCAGCCTCTGTTTGGAACTTGAATATATACCAAACAAATGTGATTTGCCTGAAGTGATTCATCACCTCATCTTCATTGATGCACAGTCACCAATACTCAAGAAAATATCACCCAAAAAAAGGTTTTAAAATAGAAAAGTAGCCTTTAAAAACAACCAAGAAAAATTCACTTGGCAACTGAACCTTTTCTGCTACAAAACATTTGTTCACAATAAAGAAAAACAAAAACTGATAAAGTGACCATACCATTAACTAATTACTTGTAAAGGAGATGGTTTAAATTGAGATTAGTCAGTTTATTAGTAAAACACATTTTCCAAACTACAGTACTACTGGCATCATGAACCACTGTTGCTTGTAACCACTTTCCCCACCCCCACCCCCAGTTTGTGCTCCTGCATTATTATGCCAAGCACATAAGGGAGAGGAAATACAAATCTCCTCTCTACAAAAGAGGAAGACAGAAAGAAAAAAAAAAAGCCCAAACATGAAAACCCTACAAGTTTTGCAGCTATTCATCCTTTAATAAGGATCATTATTTACAAAAAGTTATTCAGCATTTGTTGAGAATGCAACGAAACAATACAAAATCCATGGATTCCAAACTTTAAACATTGGGTTCCAGTTAACTGGCACTCAAAAGAAAAAAGATTGCACTCATGTAAGCATTTTGACACAGACAGACGATGCATCTCCAGGAGACAAATTAAAGGGTGATGCTCCATTGAACAGTTATGTGATAGGAGTACACTGTACTATGCATTGCACATAAATGCTATGTAGAGCTCTCATTTTTTGAATTCCTTATTAATTGCAAGATGTTATTCATAGATGTTTGAGCAGCCATAAATGTAGAGCTCTATAAGTGATTCAGCATCTGTAGATCTGCAGCAAAAATTATGTGCTTTTATGGGATAATGGGAAAGCAGCTAAACCTCTGCACCCAAATCCAGCCTGAATTCCTACCCCTTTCTTCTCCAGTCTTGGGGTACAATTCTCCTACCTCCTTTGTGTTAACTTAAATCAGCATACAGCTGTAAAGAGAACTGGTTGTGCAACCGATACAGAAAACCCATCCTCCCAAAAAGATTGTTCTGAGAGATCAGTGCCCCAGCTTACCTTCAGTCATGTGCCCCTTATGTCTAGGGCCAAGGCTGTGTAGGTGAATGCAAACTATGCCTTTCATTGGCAGCTCAAAACTATTTCATAATTAGAAATGCAGCTTACATTTTACATTGCAGTTTACATTTTAAAGACTTATCTAAAACATTAATTTTAGGAGACACATGTATGTATAATAATTTTTTTTTATCCACAGGAAAGCCACAGAAGTTTCTCTACAGTCTGCACAGTTTTTTTCATTCTAAATAGACTGCCTTTTCATTGTTTACTACTGTAACTCAGTAAAACCGTTAAGATTTAAATCAGACTGAAACCGATGACCAATATCCTAGCCACTTGTTTAATATAAAAATCCATTTGTTCCTCCAGTACACTCTGGGGAAAAAAATAACACTACCCCTTTGCTTGAAGGGACCCAGAAACCAAGAAAAAAAATTTGTTGCATTTGGCATATTTCAATCACTGTAGATCTATTTATACACATACTTCCTAGGTGTGAACCCTAGGAAAGTCTCATTCAGTCAGGATACTGCTACAGCAGTATTTTCCAGATAAAGCCAGTAGTGCATACATTCAGTTGAATGTAGAGTTTGAAAAAAATGAAACTTAAAAACAAAAAAAATCAAGCCATGATTAACTTCACACAGCTAGAGGCTGAGAGCACCACAGCCTTGTCTCAGATATGAAATAAACACTTTTATAATTTTAAATTGAAATGATCCCTTTAAGTCCATTTATGCATTTACTTTTCATACTCATATTCCGGCTTCCTGAGCAGCAAACACACAGTTAAAACACGACGCTTATTAGAATAGACTTCTGGTGGGAAGTGCTAAGAATTCACCCCACTGCCTACCAATCTATCCAGAAATCTGTTCTCACTCCTACTTCCTCCTGTCTGTTCCTTTCTGAAACAGCAGTAGGGGGGTTGGGAATTTGCCTTTCCTCTACTGGATCACAGTTGTGTACATGAACTATACCAGACCATATGACAATCTCTCTCAATTCCTAAGAGGCAAAACAAGCTTCCTACCGAGCCAATGTGAAGAGAAGCAGGTAAGAGCAAGAGCCTACAGACACCAGTGTCCACATGCCTGTGTTCACAGAGACAAGTTACCACATCTGTGCCTAATGTAACAAGGAGGAAGTACAGAAAATGTTGCTTCAAGGATAAGAGCAGCCCTGTACATACTCACAGGAGCATGCTCCAGCTTTTCTGTTCAGCTGCCTACGTGCAACTTCAGGTGGTCCAGAGAAAAACCAAAGGCTCAGGTGTATTCTTTAGCATGCAGGAAAGCTTTGACATAAAGAAAATTACTGTATTGAAGAAAAAACAGTGCCTGTTTGATGAGTAATGCATGCAGAGGATAAGCCCACTGCTGGAGAGTGAGACTAAAGAGAAAGGTTAGAATCTGAAAAGAAACCTCCATGGCTGCCTGGAATCTGCCAGAAAAAACAGGCCAATCAGAAACATAGTGAAGATGGATTTTCCTCTCATGAAGGGAAAGCATTAAAGTTTTACTGAACATCAAATTGCAAAAATCCAGTAGGAAAACCACTCCGAGACACAGCACCTGAGGAGATATTCCACTACTCACTCTCAGTGAAGAGCTGGTAAGATTCCCAAAAAGGAATCAAAAAGCCTTTAGATCCATGAAACCTGTGTTTAACTCTGGTAAAACCAGAACTGTCTGATCAAATACACTGAAATAGCATCTTGCTCACGTTCTTTTCTGGGAAGCTAAAAATTATTTTTACAGAGATTTTATTTTCAATCTAATAAATTAATAATTCCATTTTACAACGGCTTTTAGCCCAGCAACCAAGTTCTTGTGTAAAATAGTACAAAATTTTGTCAACATTTTTATACTAGGTTTCAGAGTATACAACATACATGAGCATGCAAGAAATGACTAGACACAAAATAGTTTCCTCACCTGGAGCTATGTAATTTTTACTTTTTTGTTTAATTCAACTAGAATTTGAACTAAAATTTAGTTTAATTCAATGTAGAGTCATTATATCTGTATAACAACACAGTCATCTAATTTTCCTATTTAACTTTTCTGTCCACTGTTATGTTCTCAAATTCTTTACTACCACATAGACAACTTACTAAGAAAAAAAGAAGCAGCTTTACTAGAGGGAATAGAGAGCAAAAATTGAAGTTTTGAACTGAACAGAAGGCATTGCCTGCTAAGAAACATGAAAACCACCAGAGACAAAGAACTGTCAAGTAGCTGGAGATACATCCAGGATCTGCCTATATTGAAACATTATTGCAATAAGGACCAAAACTAAGCCAGTTTTCCATGGCATCGTTTCTTCATCAATATCCTACACAATGTGGAAATAGACACGGGTCACTCAGCATAAGAACTGCATAACAGTCTGCCTTTAATTTATAAGTGTTAATGCACCTGTAACATGCAACCAATGACAAATTACATTATTGTAAAGAACCATTCAATCCTCGTGTTAAGGTTAAATATTTGTCCCTCTCAATTTAAGAGAGTGTACATTTCACTCTGCCCACATTACATTAAAAAAAAGTACACAAACAATGAAGAAATAAGGCATTTTAACAAAATCCCTAAGCACTAAGAAGTAGTCTGACCATGACCATATGTATTTCCCTTAGAGAGAAAAACTCATCTTCTACTGAAACAGTGCTCTAGATATACCAGAAGAGTCACACTTCCAGAATACCAAAGAAAAGCAATTTTCTTTTCATTGATAAGCAGCTAGGAAAAGATGGCACCTTCTTATTTTCTTGGTTCTGCTTCAGGTCATAACTTCACATTATGAAGATTAAACATCCAAAAACCTTATGGGTTCAAATGTTTGTGTGAAAATGTTGAAGGGTTATAACTTCCCCTTACTTAAAGTTTATAATGAATACTGACGTCAAGAGAATGTCAAAGATGCCACTAGCCTATCACATTTCCAACCTTCAGAAGACAGCTTTAAAAAATAAAAACCCAAACAACCCCAACAAAAAAAAAAAATCACAACCCCCTCCTCCCCCCAGCGCCACCTTTAGTTTAAATACTAAATCTTAGGAGTCCTATAGGGCAATAGAGATTTGAGAAATCTCATGAAACCTCTTTAGGAATGAGGTTCTCTAATTCACACAACAATAATTTGAGAAATTTGAGGTTCAGTTAGCATCAAACATCATTATTTCTTAAGGGTTTTTCCCAGACAGATTATATGTCAAATAAAATTAACCCCAGAGATGTAACACGATCTTATAATAGTTTGACTAAATTACAAGTTTTAAAGTAGACAGCCATCAAAGTAAGGAGAACAGGCAATCATGAATTCAGGAAATGTACATTGCCCCATAGTCAGCTAATGGCAACTTTAATAGGATGTGATGGATTTTTCCCCACCAGGAGAAAATACTGCCTGCATTTTTGCTTCAACAACCCACGCCAGCTGACTAATGGAGTTATATTTTTGTTTCATATGAGGATGGTTACTTGCCCATCCTCTAGCAGTTGCAGAATGAAACATTAACAACAGCTGTGGGGTGAACAGAAAAGCTGCTGTATTTGGTAGCCAAGATCCAAAGTACAGGCCTTTCCTCTCAAACAGTGGAGCTCATTTTCTGTCACAGGGTGATGAAAAGACACAGCATAGAACAAAGCCACTTTTAGGGCCTGAAGTAGCTAACTGAAGGTACTTTTAAGGAGTAATACATCTTCATAGGAAAAAAAAGTAAAGGATTCACAGAAATTAAAAATAGGGTACTTGGATAGGTAAGAGCCCTTGGGAACTTAGAAGTTGTTGCTGAAAAGAAATACTGGTGGATCCAGACAAGTTTCTTTAAACAACTCTTATCAAATACTATTAAATATAAAACTCTTTAGCTCGGCATTCTAACAATCCTAATCGTAACAGACCAATCCCAAAGAAACATTCCTGCCATGCTACTGAATAATCAGCATATGCCTGCAACTAGAAACATCTTTTTATGCAAACACTTGGGCTTCAGTCCTGCAAAAATTTAAATATATCACTCTGAGTAGACCTACAGATCTCTGTGGAAGTCTGTAGAGTTTATCACACACATAAAAGCTAGCACATATTAAAAGTCTTGCAGGATAATTGCTTTTGGCAGAATATAAATAACATTGCTCTAATGTGTTTCAGCATCATGGTCTCCTGCTTTAAGAGCCAGACATTCTGGTGAAGCCTGTCATTCTTCATACAAAGAGTGGCAGCTGTATAGCCCACAGAGACATTTAAACTTCTCTTTGCATTTTCTTTAGTTTCAGAATAGCGTTCGGGCGTTCTTTTAAAGTAGCAAGAAAGCTAACAAGTGAAGCCAATAAAAATTGCCTAAAAATGCTTTCTTACTAGTGTCATGGATACCACTGGTAGGGCTGGAAGCAAGTCTTAGACAAACTATCTATAGCTTCCAACACTGCCAAACAGAACATCAATTAGGCTGAGGAGTTTACTTGGTATTTTTTCCGGAACTTGCACTGGCCAACAGGGCAATAATTCAATATGAGAAGCAGTCTTAATAAAGGACTCTAATATTCACTGTACTTCATACTTCAATGAAAAAACTTACAAATCTGCTACAAGAAGAGCCTTTAAATTGCAAGACAGGCATCTCAAATAATTTTAGAAATTTAATGCCAGCAGTTTGCCTAATTGATTTTTAAATGCATACCTAAAACTAGGCCCCAGATTTCTCTCCTTGTCAGTTTCTTTTTTTTTTCTTTCGGAATTGTCTTACTGTCTCTGTTGCCCTTCATTGCAACTTCTAACAAGGATAGCCAGGAGCAAACAGAAGTAGCTTCAGGTTCCATCAATGCCATTGAGAATTAGAAGAATGGTATATATCACCTAGTACAAGCCCCAGCTGGAACAGCAGACCTGTCTTGGCAGAAGGTCCAGTTCTAATTAGGGGAAAGGAATTATTATATTTTGTAGACATAGGTAGCCCTTCCACGCTTCTGACCTTACTTTCATTTGATACCTTCATCTCTCTAATATCACCTTGAAAAAAGATTTTACAGCTGAGGAAGTGTTGCATGCAACAAAACCAGCCCTGGTATAATTTAACTGTAGTCCAACAACACAAAAAACATAATATAAAACACTCAGCAGCTCTCTCAAACTCATATGAATTCACATTTGCAGTCAGTATTGCCTTGGCCCAAATAACTACTTAGAATTTCCTTGAATTCAACCGATTTCCATTAAGCATATTTTGTTTTGTGTACAAAAATGACAGATCCACAGTTAAGTGGAACATACAGGTAAATTTTGAAGTACCTAACTTTCAATCAATAAATCCTTCCTTTGTACCTCAATTGTATCTAGTGTAAAGCAGCATCTTAAAAAAAAAAACCCAAAACCAAATCACACAAAAAAACCCAACAACAAAAACCCAACCAACCAACCAACCAACCAACCAAGAAATCTACCCAGTTTCCAAGTATTAATGAATGAGCCTTGGCTGAATGGAGACTGGAGGAAATCAGTCTGAGGACACAGGCAATCTCCCCCCTGCTTCATGAGGTCCTTGTTCAAGGCCAAAACCCAAGAGCACCAGCATCTCCCAATCCCTTTCTCTATCTGCTAAAACACCACCTTAACATCAGAAGGAAAGCAGTTGACACTGACATGACCATAAATTCAATGCATTTCCTAACAAAACTGAATTGCTAAGTTCTTTCCTAGAACATCGTGCTTACCCAGTTTCCCTCATCACCTTGCTCCCATGGTTCTTGTGAAATACCCATGCAGTACACAGATACTGAAATTAGATTTAGATACTTAGTATTTAGTACACAGATTTAGTACACAGACACTGAAATACTTCATTTAGATAAGACTAATTTCAAGTTCTACCATCAAGCATGAGCAGCGAGTTACATCAAAAGACTAAAACCGCATAAGGTGGCATAGTAATTTCAGTTTGCTTGAACTTAATAAATGCCTGAAAAGAAAACACTTCAATTACAAACAGATAAACCACCCAAACCTAACTTTCTGCTAAGGTCAAACAAAGCCCTACCAATAACCACATGGTAAAGTTCCCCACCAATGAACCCAGAAAGAAATAACATATTTCAACCCAAACCTCCTGATGAAGAAACAGACGCATATGGAATTTAACCAAGTTTCATAGCAAATGGAAAAGTCAGAGAAAGGATGTCAACAAAAATTTTTGCCAGATCCTTTATGGTAACTCTTATGTTTTTACATAATGCATAATTTTCACGTGACAGCAGCATTAAGAAGTTAAAATAATAAAACATAGTACTAAATCATCATTCATTTGTGATGCTCTTGGAACACTGTCCAGACATTAATGGCATCTCTGAACATCTTCAGTGTCTATTGAGTTTCTCAGACATTTTCAAAGGGACAGTTCCAGTCTCCCAGAAAGGAAAAACTATAGCTGACCCCTCTGTAGTCCTTCAACAGTTCTAAATCATCATCTGCCTTGTCAAAACTTTCCCAAACCATTTCAAACCACCAATCTGTTTTACCATTAAAAAGCAAACAAGTGAGCATTTAAGTTCAGTAGATTTAAAATAAATCTACTCCCACTCTCTCTCATTAACTGATTTCAACAGTAAATTTGCTTTAGTTGCTTTAAGAGGGGAATATTAACTACATAGCGACAAAGTTATTTTGTGTGTCAAAATGACAGCACCAGTACTCTCATATTTAGTGAAACTGGATTTGTCAGTGTTGATTAAACACAGTGTATTAATGGAATTCTCTTTTATTTCTATTTTAAATGGCTTGTGTAGTTATACAACTGTAGTTTATTCTAAAATACTTCACAGCATTTCAGAAAGGGTCTGAAAAAAAAACCCCAAACCAAACCCTCAAACCTATCCTGAAGAGTTAAGTATTGCAAATTATGTAGGCTATTAGAAACCTTTACAACAGACCCACCAATAGCACATTATCAGATATATTATTACAAATCTTCATACTGCTTGGGGGAGGGGGCATTTACTTACATCTCTTTAAAACACCCATAGAATTATGAAGAGCTGCTTGTGAGTACCCTTTTCTGTGTACTTTTACAAAGGAGCAACAACTTCAAGACCCTTCACAGCCACAGATAAATCATTTTGTGTAATCTCAATGAGTATGATTAATACTGAATTAAACTTAACTTCTGTGGATCCTGGAATCTCACTTGGTAGCAGCCAAGACTGAGCAACTGCAGTGCAAGGGTGTATTGGAATGAATAAAGCACACACACAACATTTGCCTTTGTGAGGAAAATGGTACATAATGGAGCTCGAGAGACTGAAGATTAATGAACCTAAGTTTATCATTAGGAAAAATCAAACCTTAAAAAAGAGATAGACAGAAAGATACATGAACCTCCCTACTTGCACTGCCAGATGCTAGAGCAATTTCTGATCATACTGTCATGGAAGTTAAAGGCATACAAATAGTAGCTGGCTGTTTAAACTGTGAGAACTTTTGATCTGAGCTTCTTGTGATCCACTGGAATATTGCATGAAGAAAGGGTGAGACCAAAAGATTTTCCCACTTTTTGTCCAGCATTGTTATTGACAAAGGACAAATCCCAAAGACAAACAAGAATACACCCTGACAAAATTATATGCTGAGTTATAGTAAGAACTCATTGCAGAGGAAAGCAAAATCACTCCTTTGGAGAACACCATTTCCCAGTGTAAATAAAGCCAACAGAAGTTATATCCTACTGAAAACATGATATAACCAAAATTTTTTATAGTTAATGATAAAAGATTGAACAGCATGTTTCATTTCAACTGTTAAGACTGAATTCCACAAGAATCAAACATACTGTTTTATTCTTTAGACAAAATAAGAGAAGCCAAATAGTAACAAAGCCAAAAAAATCGCCTCTCACCAAATACACCCTGGGTCATGGACATTAATGCTGTAACTGGGAAATGAGTTATGTTTTCTCCACTGTAAAACACATATGTATAAGTGAAGAAACAAAAAAAATGCAGAAAACAAGTAATTTCTACTGTAGGATACTACAATTTCTGCACTACCTGACTGTAATTGCCTTTAAAACAAACTGTGAAGCAATCTCAGAAAAGCTGACCAAAATCATACTTGCCCTTGAGAAATGTCACTTGATCCTTCCTCCTCTGCCATGTGAAATACAATTAGGATCTCTCTTGCAACTTCTCTACTGAAACAATCTTTTACTGAAGTACATGGCAGAGATTTGGATCATCAAGCCTTATTTGGGATGCTAAGTTGATCCAAGCTCATACTGAAAGGAGCATGAGGATCTTAAAACTAACTAAAAGCTCTTACTTCATCCATTGAGCTTCAATTGTGGGGCTCAAGCTCAAGCAGCATAGATTTGCCAAATGGTAGAAAAGCCAATTCTATATCTTCCAAGAGCCACTCAGGCCTAAAAAACCAGCTGAAATAACAGACTTGCTAAACTTATTTCCAGTTATCCCTCAAGTCTAATCCATATATTTTGGTTTTGCTCCAAAAAGGAGCTATACATGTAACTGCAGTTCTACTTCAGAATGATTTGTTTGCAAATATCAAAAAAGTTGAATTTTCTGTAGCAGAGAAGTGACTCAACATTGACTTTCAACATTTCTGTAATGTCTCCTTTCACTGATCAAAAGAGGATGAACTTGTAGTCTGTGGGAAGCATTCTCTCCTTCAACAACAAAGGAAACACACGTTTTTATTTGGGTTATGATTTTATTGTTCCAGAGTGGTAAAAGACAAGCTTCTTGGTAGCACTGCTCAAGGGTAAAACCCTGGTATTAAGACCTGTAAGGATGCTCAATGGGCCAGTGAAATGTCTCCAAGAGACACTAACCAGTGGCTTTCCAGAGAAGCTTTTCAGGATAACATGTATGAGAACACTAATAGAGAAATACTCAGAAAAAATGGTTCCTAAAAATACTAAAAACAACCCAAAACCTATGAGGATGGCTAGAAACCCACACACTTCAATACCAATATATTCAAAACACGGAAAAGATATGTCACTTTCAGCAATAACAAAACAACCAAATGAAAAACAAAAACCTACAAAGAATCAAAACAAAATTAATGCAAAAACCTACAGTTTTTAAAACGTACAGCAGAGAAGGAAAGAAGGGAGAACCTGAAAAAGCTCCTCTAATTAGCCGACTAAGCTTATCAGTTTTCCCCTAGTTAACCACAACTTACTCCAGAACAAGGAAAATAAAAGGCCTCCACAGGAAATTACTCTAGAGTACAGCACTCTAAATTCATGTGTTGTTCTGGAATAGCTTCCTTGAATAGATCTGTTCTTCATCTGGAATTCAACTAACAGATGAAGAAGGACTCATGTTTTCTACCTTGCTTCAGGGGAATGAATGTGGACATGTTCTCCTTGTGCGGGATTCACAGGCAGCATTAACTGAGAAATGAAAGCTTGTGAATTCATGCATCCTCAGCCCAGGTAGTTCCAAGAAAAGCAAAATGAGGTTTGTGTCAGTGACAAACACACATTTGCTCAAGCATCTCCTTTACACTGTGCAGAGCACCTTAAGTATATGATGGAAGATAGTTTAAAGTATCTGATAAGGCAAGACTACTTCACCTTCTGAAACCATTACCAAAAAGTCATCTTCAGCCCTCAGACAACCTGAAAACAGGGAAGCACGTAATCCCATAACAAGATTCCCTCAGCCTGGCTGCAGCCAAGAGGCTGGGGTGCAGGTATGGTCACAGCCTCAGTTTTCCATGCCCTAGGCAGATTTAACTGATTTCTGCAAATCCTCCATTACCTAACACGGGTTGTTAACATGCACGATTCTTCTGCATCACCATAGTAACAAAGCACGTACATTTTAAGGTGCATATGGGGGCTCTTCTAGAGGATGTGTCAAGTTGAATATGCCTAAGACAATATAAGATATTTTAAGCTAGCCCCGTTCAGTACAAATACAGAAAGCATGAAAGTACTGTGCTAGAGATCATGACAAGACTGCTCAAGCAGTGGTTACACATCCATTAAAAAGTTTTCTGGAGGCTGAAAGAAGTAGAAGGTGAAGCAAGATTCTGTCAAGACACTTATGGGTCTTAATGCATTGAAACAACTGTATAATTAATAATGGCTTGATTTACACACACTAACTTCTTTAGGAACCACAGAGCACAACATAGTAAAAGATTTTATGAACACAGTTTACCTACAAGTTTTCCCACCCACTCCCCTGCAAAAAAGGAAAAAAAAGATCCAGATAGAAAACATATTTACTCATTAAGAAATGACAAGCAACTGGCATTTTCATATCAATGAGAGCAGCAAGTACTTTGCACTTACAGGCCTGAACTATGACACCATTCCTATAGGATACATGAGGATACCACAGAAAACCCAGGCTTAATGGCAACCCTTACATTAGGCGTCCCCACAGCAAATAAGCCCATACATTGTTAACAGTCTCACTGGCACTCTGATTTGCCACACTGTGATGCACGTGTCTAGTGCGCGTGACTTCTCATAACAGATGCCATCACTGCCTTAAAAGAACCAAACCAAAATAAAGTTCAACATAGCAAATGTATTATTCCCTCAAATAAATTTCTCAAAAACCTAGAGAGAGGTCCCAAACTGGTGGGGAAAAAAACCCCAACTTTCAGATAACAATTAAGAAAAACGCATTAGCAGAAAGAATATAAGAAACGGCAAGCTACAAGTCTGGATGCAATTACACCAATATTACCAACATTTGAAACACTTCCATAGTTGCCATAGTTGAAATCTGAAGATTAAAGACTAAAGTCAGACTAAACTCAAGAAACAAATCAAACAAAAAATCCCTAACAAATCTGTCAGAATATTGCTTTACTTTTCAATATTAGTATTTATATTATTTCAACACTTACTAAGATGCAGTGTTCAATTACACAGAACCACCTGTGCATGACCAGAAGACACCATCCTCCTCTCTGGTACAGGAGGAGAAGTAAATGAGGCAAGAGGTTGAAAAAAAATGAAGGTCTGAGAGCAGAACCGAGGCATCTGATTATAACCCTGTATCTGTCTTATTATCAAAATCACCAAAATTCATACACCCTGGCCACATGGATTGTATTTGCACAAAAAAACCTCAGTTCTCAAACCCAAAAATTCTCAAGCATTTTATTTTACAACTTTGTATCCCCTCAGCATACTCATTATGCACAACTGGTACCAGCAATCAACTTCTTCTTAAAAATCTTCCAGAATTAGACACAGCAATGCCAAATTTTTTTTGCATCATCAGTAGCACAGTCATACATCAGTAGCACAGATCAGTATGATTTGAATCACAAGTGGAACTTGTAATGAGATAGTTAATTAGCCCCTGAAGAGGGCACAAACATACCTATCCAAAGTCTATCCTACTATGAAGCTTCCAAATTATTGTTGGTCCTAAAGCAAGCAAAGACAAGCGATTATCGACAATAACTAGTCCTTACAAATGTATAGCTTTGTTCCATACACAGATTAAGAAAACCCTCGGGATCTCCCATTTTAAATGTACAAATCTCAGCTCCAAATCCTGAATTAGCTTCTTTACACCTTTTAAAAATGTATTCCTGTTCAAGGTTCATCATACACCAGCCTCAATCACAGGCCTCATATTAAGACATGCTGTACTGGGATCCAGAATAAACACACCGTGCACAGGAAGAAGTACCCAAGGCTCAGAATACTTTATCACATCAGAGAGGCTAAAAAGTTTCTAAGAAGCTACATAAAAATTCCTAAATCAGAGCAGGCGCTATACTCCACCTTTCACTACCCTCACTTAATCCTTTCAAAAGGCTAAGGAGAGAGAAATCACTTCTGCCCTCAAGGTTTATACCACTTCACCAAAAAAGTTCTGCACAATTTCTGAAGGAATAAAAGGGCCTGGCAAGAATCCTCACTGACAGCTATATCTTACCAGTTCTGGGGTTATTTAGGGAACACAGTCAGCCTCAGTAACAATTTTTAATAAACTTGGCATTAGATTTCAGTAATTACTTGTTTCATTATAATGAAATTCTCAATGCTTCTTGTCGGTACCCTTGTTTGATGACAGCATTTGACTTTACTTAAAACTGAAATAATCAGTTTCATTTTTGCTTTGACAAACTTCAGTTTAGTGTGTCAACTGACCAGCAGGAAAAGGGTGATTGTCAACAGTTGTCAGATCATCTTGGGAAAGGCCTATTCATTTATTACTGTTTTTCTGGAGTTAAAAAAAAAAAAAAAAAAAAAAGAGGAAAAACCCCCAACTCTTCCACAGGCTTTAATGACACCTGCCCTTGCAAACCATTCCAGTCAAAAACTGACTCACAAAACCACTCAAGCCAAGCATTTGGGCCACAGGAATTGCCTCTGGCATTCTGAATAGGGGAGCGTTAGACTTGCTATTAACAGAATTACACTTCCTTACCTAATTAAAACATCATGGACAGCAGCAGTCAAGACACAGGAATACATCTGGAAGGGGGGAGTGGGGAAGAAGAAACAGATGCTATACCACCTAATTTTTAAGATAGTTTAGATGTTTCAATGATACACATTTGGTGAATTCTTGCATAGTGTACACATGAAAAATATTTCCTTCTGAATGGAAGTTTGGTATCAGACAGCAGTGCAAAATGGAACACAGTAACTGATGAAGTTTCTATGGCCTGTTTTCCCTGTTTGAATTATTTACTGTCATATGACAGAGTGAGTTCTTACAGAGAAAAATGTTTGTGAGTGATTTCCCTTCACAGATAGATTAATTTACTCTCATTATATTGGAACAAAATTAATAATAGTAATAACAATAGTAATAATAGTATCACCATCATCATCATCATCTGTTTTGCCCACCTTAATTGGAGCATTGGGAGTTAGGGCCTGTGTGTAGCAAGTGAATTGTTATTTAATCAGAATCACACTTATAAACAAATTCTAGCACTCCGAGCATTTAAATGCAATTTTTTTTGTCCCTTAGCATCTCTAAAGACTTGCAAGGTTGCTTTAGGTTTTCTTCTTTTTCTTGTTCATTTGTAGGAGAAAATTAAAATAAAGCAATTAATACAGAGAAATTAGTATCTATTTTTAGGCAAATTTTTATACAGCATGAACATTACTATCAAGATAAGCTTGAAAACATTAGAAAACTTATGCACTTGAAATGTCTGCTTACTTTATTCTAGTGTAAATGCTGCTCAATATCACCACAGTCCTACAGATTGACTCCTATTACAACTTTCAGGTAGTAGAGATACTGTGCTTATGCCAGTATGACATACCATAAAATATTTTACCATATACAAAATGTTATGAATGAAACTTTATGAATGAGAAAAACCACAGGGAATAGTGACAGCCAACTGATTTTACTAGAGCAGTCTAAGCATTAACCAAAACCCACAAAGAAAAAAACCTTCACTTACAGAGTACAAAAAACCAAGCACAACAGAAGTACGTACTGCTATTGTCATAAGCCTAGAAATATATGACAATGCAAAAGAGCATTCAGTCCTCTTCCTTCCACCAAAAGATAAACATTGCTGAAGACAGGAGACACACCTAACAAAGTACTAGAAAATAATAAAAAAAAAGTTGCAAATGTGTTTACATTTTACTGAATTTTAATTTGGAAACTTTGTGGCACAGTAGTTGCCCATAATTAAATAGATACCTAACAACAGAAAGTGCTTTCAGAAAGAGGTATGAATATTTTGAAGGGAGAAAGGAGGAACAAATTTTATATTTTTAGGGAACATTAAATTTTTGTTTGCAATCAATTCCAGCCATTCAATAACTGTGCAAACTCTGGTAGTTAAAATTTACATGCTGAAGTGTTGTTGCATACTAGAACAGAAAGGAAAAAGAGGGAGAGATTTCCTTCTTAAAGCTGCCATAAAGTAACTGGCATCCTGTACAATATGGCAACTCCCAGAGACCTTTCAAATTCTTTTAAATAACCTGTGACATGTTCTAATTGAGGAAGAAGAGTAGAAGGGAGAAAGAAAACATTTAAATATTTGAACAACAGCATTTAAGACAACGTATACTCTATGTCATATCATAGTCACTCTTTTTGAATCAGCAGAGTAAAAACAAAAAAAAGACAAAATTATTTCTTTTGTCTCCTTTTTAAACTTGTGTAAATACTCTGAAGAGTATTTTTTATTTCTGGTGTTTGTTGTAATCCCATTAAGTCATCACCTATACACACAATTTCTCCAGATATATACAAGAATGGGTAAATAAACAAAGCTGCCAGCGTTTACCCCAGATCCAGGACTGCCCTCAGCTTTAATCCTGTGACTTCTGATCCTGGCAGGATATAATCTTTTCAAGAAACATCTTTACTTTTAAAAGTCACACTGATGTCCTCACAGTCACTTTAAAACATCAAGAGCATTACATTTTAAATGCAAAAACAACAGAAACACTCGGCATTCTTGAATTCAAATATTATTGCTAGTTCCAGTTATGCTGAAACATCCAAAAGCATTTCACTGCAATATCACAGAAATCAAGGACTGTTGCTAGGGTGAACCTTTTTTATAAGAAAAAAGTAAAAATAACCACCTCCCCAACTGACTCTCAGATTATATAACATGCAAATTCAGTTTCACCTTCAAAATAGTGTCATACAACATAAAGCCAAACAGACAGCAAGAATCGGTTCAGAAGGAAGAGCCTCCCAAGGACTCTATAAGCAACCTTCCCTCAACTGAAAATATATCAGAACCGTGATGATTTAATATAATCAATTGGGTTAGAAAATCCTTTCCTTAAAAAAAAAAATAGGTCTATTTACAAATTCCTTTCATTAAGGTATGAAGAATTTCAGAGTCCATATATGCCCTAAACAGCAGAAAGAAAATTAGCCTGCTGAAAAGTGTTTAAATCCTCCCAGAACTAATAAGCCCAAAGTAATAGACATTACTTTCTGTGACACAATTTCACATTCATCTTACAGTATCTGGGCTTGTAAGACAAATTCAATAGAATTCTGAAGCACAAATGAAGTACAAACAGTCTTTTCATATATATTGAAGGAAGACATGAATAAATACCTTATTTTAAAATTTAGTTCACCTTTACTTTTTCAAATCAACACTTCAGGATGTTTATAGCATCATAACCTGAGGCTGTTAAGCACACGGCATTAGAATAGACTGTGTTTAATTTACAATCTCTTTAATTAAATTATCTAGGAAAATTAGTATATTTATGTGGTAAAACAATCAGCACGTGACAGTCTGAATCTGTAAAAATACAATATTAAAAGCAACTCTGAATATGATTGAAGAGAGTAGCACTCCCTGAAATAAAAAGCAGCCACCTGCAATACAGAGCAAAGTAAACAAGCCAGTAAAGCAGTGCTCCTACTTTCCGACTGCAGCAACTACGACTCCATCTTAAGCCTGTCATCATTCATCCCTACTGAATGAGGACTACACAGCACAACAACTATTCTGTTTTCCCTAACACTGAAATTCAGTCACATTTCTGGACAGCAATTAAAACCTGCCACCAAAACAGGAATTTGGTACGGTACTCACTGGTATGCCCCCTTTAACATTATTATGTTAAGTTGCATGAGTAGCGAATCAACCAATGAATCCAAAAATTCTACTAATTCCTGCATTTAAAAACTGATTGTTTTTGGGACTATATTGTGTTGATGAGACCCTTGTGACAGCAAAACACCACTGAAGAAAAAGAATAAAATTACCTGGAGGTATAGAAAGAGTTTCATTTAACTAATGCCTAACTGACAAATATAATAACATCATCAGAAGAACAAAGTAAAAATCACCAATGAAGACTCATCTGTAGTAATCAGAATTTTATAAGGCTGCATTCCATATGTTTGTGATCAAGAAGAAACCTAGTAGTCCTTAATGCAACTTCTTAATTAATCTTTCCCACCACCACTAAGAATTTATTATTAACTAAGGTCAAACCGTAGACACCACAAATATTTATATCTGACTCTATAAAATGAAGTTTTATAAACAAAGAGTAGTGCTCAATTACCAGAATATTCCTGGTAGCTACAATGACACAAAATGCATTGCAAAGTACCCGTATTCACTCCTATATGCCGAAAGGACTGTTAATGAACTCAAGGCCACTGATGTCATCATTTCTAGTGATAAAATTCAACACGGTGAACTTCTAATATACAAGGCATTTCAATTTGCAGATCTGTCCTATTTTCACAAACGGTTTATCTGGCATTTCAATCATATTTCCCAGCCATTTAAAGTGACACGCTTGTTCTATGTGCAAAAGCAACCAGGGAGAAATGATGACTGGCCACGCCAAAAATGCTGTCAAAAAGAAGCAAACGAGAAACATTTTTCTTATTTTTCTTCTGATATTTTAATAAGTTAAAAAAAACCCAACAACAACAAAACCCCCCAATCTATTTTTTGAGAAAAAGCGTCATTTATAGTGCTTTGTAAGGGTATTTATATAAGAACACATTTAGTTCTGTAGCACCACTGAATAAACTCAAAGCAAATACTGTATATGAGCTTTCCTTTCTTGTATTAAGTAAGGATTAGTAATATTTCAGGTGTTTTCTTAGGCTGTGCTAACAACAAGCCTCCTCCACTCCATGAATGTATAATTAAGGATCACCTCAGTGTAATTTGTTAAGATAATGAAAAAGCATACTCATGAGCAATGAACATCACCATTTTAACACTGGCAACCACAAAACAGTTACATCAAACAAATACATTGTCTGGTCTAGGGATCCTTCATCAGTAAATTTCACTATTTTTTTAAATTTTCAATAAATTTAAAATCAAAGATAACACACTGTCCTGCAAACAATTAATGCCATATTAAAAACATTTCTGGTATTCTGATATTTCAGAGGTCTCTTTAGCCACAGCATAGGTGAAGGAGAAACTACGATTGCTAATCTGCTGTAAAATTCTCAAAGTGAACAGGCAAAAAAAAGAATTGCAATGTTGATTTCCATCAATTTAGTTGTCTTTACTGTCACCTGTATTGTATAATAGGCAACATTTTCAGATGCCTCATTAGATATGACTGACTTCCTTCTGCACCATGTTGATCTCCTGCAGATATAAGACTTTATTGTTCAAAAATATGTAAATTACTCCAAATGGATTAATACACTATCTTGAAAATACGTTAATAATAATGAATTTGATTTTCAGTATCTTATTTTGGACTCAGTATTCCCGAAGGAGAAAATATTTCAACGCTTTCTAAATAAAACTCTTCCTAGTTTAAATGTAAGATGGTATAATGAGAAGGTACTTCTGAATTAACGACCCTTTATAGGAAAAGGATAAACATAAACCATAAAAATAAGCCTTTCTCGTCTCTCCATATCTCTCTTTACAGTGACTTCCCATGCTCGCAGCCATAAGCCCTCTTTCTGCAGCCCTCTCCGATAAACCTGCCGGCCTGGCTGCCTCTCCCTTCCCATGCAGGTCTGATCTGCGAGGCTGCTGAATGCAGACACTGTACTGCACTGTGAATGGACAGCCAGGTATTTTATGAATGGAGCGGATCACGTGCTCCCAGCACCTCCCCGAGCTGATATTTCCCACATAACTGTGTCAACAAGCAGCGAACAGCACATATTAATACAGGAGGTCCTGGAGACCTTCCGCCGCCGGCCACGGGCCGCAGGCTGGCCCTCGGCCCGGGAGCAGCCGCTTCG